>QFDT01000323.1:0-35443 GCA_003315915.1 Macrolepiota dolichaula | reverse complement strand
CATCCCTAGCCAATTCCCTTATACCATTGGGTATTAGCTTGCGCCTCATGCGGCTACCCCTCCGCTAAAGTTCGCTCCTACGAGTGGGGCCAGAAGGCCAAGCGCAGAAAGACAACTGGTACTGGCAGGATGAGGTACTTGAAGGAAGTGTCGAGGAGGTTCAAGAACGGATTCAGGTGAGTTATATCATCAGCGATCTTGTTGGTGGACTAATGGTGGTTTTGTTTTGTAGGGAGAACACTATCGCTAAGAAGAGGGCCTCGAAAACAGCAGAGGCATGATTTAAGTCACTCGTATCACTTTCGTCTCGTGCCTTTGTCCATGGTTATATCGCAATCCCTGCCCCTTACTCCCTTTTTTCTCGCATCGCATAAAACGTGTCGACGTTCAATGAAAATTATGCAATATGATATGCGCAGTATCCCGTCGTGAAATACTCCTCCAGCGTAATTGTGATGTGATGGTCAGAGAGCTAGTCGGTTGTCAGCGTCAGCGCTCTTCTCCGAAATGATATCTGCGATGACGTAGGTGAAGTTCGTTTCATCAATTCTACCGGTTCTTTTGGGAAGATGGGGGTTAGGAAGTGACTCGGATGAACATGAAAAATGGAGCGCATCGCTTTGAGATTCATTTCTGCGTTGGCACCTCTACTCCTGTGTGACAAGATTCATCTATACCTCACTCCCTCATACCATAATTTGTAGTTAAAACACCCGTCAAAACCCTTGGAACCGTTAACAGCGATATTCGGCCTGGACAATATAAGGCGGGTGACTTGTATAGCGTAGGATTATAGAGTGTAGTAGTGAGAGATAATGAATATGATGTTCGACGTCAGCGTCGAAGACTAGTGTTATGTCCGTAAGGTCCAATCTAACAATTATTACGCGGTACGTCTAGAATTTATCTAAATGCCCTTTTCCTCGCGTAGCCCATTTCTATTCCCTATAACAATCATGTTCTTGGCTTTGGTTCAGCCAAAGTCAGTCACCCCTATAGCAAGTACGAAAGAATTTTCCTATAACGTCACACTCCAGAAACGACATACCACACCCACATTTTCGGTACGTCGGGCATGTACGATACCTCTGGGTGCTATGTTATACCTCCCGCTCAATGATCTTTCTGCATTCCTTTGTGATCTTCAAAATTTTCATGTGTCACATGGTTATACACGCTATGAGGATATGCCGTGAGCGACCCGAAGAAGCTCGTCAGACCACCCAGAGACTACCGAGTAAACTAATCTACATTGCGCTCCCCATACAGCACAATACCAATGACCATCAAGTTTGAGTTTGCAAACCTGAGGAAACGGAAGTATATATGGATTTTTGGGCTTCTTGTCGTATGTGCAGGACGACTCGACAAGCCAATACGGACTGAAATACACCCTCCATGCTGTCCTCAAGAATATTAGCATCGCAGGGGTATGTGAAGCACACTAACGCACGTTAATAGCAAATCAACATAATCTTTCTGTACGGAAAGGAGTCAGATAGTATTCTACTGTGATGTATGGCTCAACCTACCGGAAATGTAACCATCACAAGAAAATTCAATAAAGCAACAACTGTTAATTATTAGTACATGCAAGAATAACAGGTGACGACCTGCGCACCAAACGCATATATGTAAAACAGGATGCCTGGAGCCGTGCCGTGAATCATAATGCCATTAAGCCAGATATAAGCAATTGAACCCACCATCACGATGAATAACTCTCATAAGGTTAGAGCTTGTGCTCGATCTGACTATCGAACGTCATTAGTGAGGTCGATTCCACAACAGAATAATTGGGTGAACTTACAGACTGACGCGGCTCGGATAGCTACCAGAAGGAACATCACTAATAGAAGGTAAAAAAAAATGATTAAAAGGCTATAAGACTGAGAACTCTCACCTCCATCATATACCATACCTAGAGCAAACGGAATGGAGAGTAGCATTGTATTTGGGGATTTTTGAATGCAGCTAATCAGTTGGGGCACCGGCGCATCAATGACTCCGACTGCCGACGGAAAATCCGAGTCAACGCAAACATCGGATAGGCATGCGTGGAGCACTTACAGGTCATGCCTCGAACATAAAGCCCAGTTGGGATTCCGTTAGCAACCCAGGTCGAGATAAAGAAGACGGCGAGGCCAAGTCCTACGCGTGAGTCTTTTTCCCAAACAACCCAAGTCCGTATTGTGAATATCGCTATGATTAATTTAATACGGAGGGACTGATGTATGGCACGGAACGGGTTTGTACCATTTGAAATAACAACACCACTAAAGAATACACCTGAGAGAAAATGTAAAAGATGGCCATTTGTATCAACGCAAACAACATGGCCTTACAGGCATTATATCGGTACAGTATCTCGCACACATGTAACGGAATACTTTCAGTGAACGGAGCTAGTAAGACAAAAGTTGTTTTAGTCCCCTAACTGAAAGACGTAGAGATTTAGACTCACGAACAACCATCAGAGTGACACAGACGAAAATCGCATATCGCTCCAAGAGGTATAACACCTTTATTGTACTCCATGGTGCTTGCCAGACATAGGTCACCTCCATATCAAGGGTTAACAGCCAGTCCGTGACCTGTCAAGAACGAGATGGTATACAGATCCAACTTTCATACAAAGCAACTGGATGTACCATGACTGTGATACTCGCGACTATTGTCATTGGAAGTTGGAACCATCAGTAACTAGTAAATATTGATTACGTTTGCAGCGCACCTGTAGTACCCTATATAATAGTATAGGAAGGTCCATAATGAATTCCCGCATCCAAGGGGGATAACTCACTTTGATGTTGTCATTTACCCGAACACCGGCAACAAGCGTCTGAATAAGCCCAGCGGGGATTGGTGATTCCATTGTATATGAAAAGCCGGTTATACGAAAAGCTCTGCTATGGGAAAGGGGAGGTGAATTTCGTCAAACAGTGGGAAGCGTCATTTAAGTGCCACGGGCTAGCAGGGGTTACAACTGCGGAAACCAATACGGGGTATTGCCTAGTGCATTATGATCATGGTAGCCAACCCAGCTGTTTCAATTGGGCGGCGTTCTGATGCGAAAGATAATCTTGTAGGGATCAGGCCAACAAGATCGCTATAATGAGTCGACCTCATCTGATTCCGTCCCACCATAACTGAGCACGGTACGATGTCCTTTATGTCTTCCTCTCACATTCACTCAATTTCTCACTTAAGATATTGACAGTGCACCTGGGAGTTTGTCACAAGCACTGGCCCACTCATTTGTAACTATAGTAAGACCAAAAATAAAAATCTTCAGCTTCTCGAGTTTGGAACGCAGCGCCGGCAAGTCAATGTGATGCATCATAAAATCAATAGAAAATTGAAATCAAACAGTGTAGTGCATCCCAATAAGGAGGGACATACCGCATATGGTAAGGGGTTCACTTTATGACACTCTTTTCACACTTGTTGGCACTGTGATATATATGACTCTGAGCAGAATTTTCCTTGCCGCTTGATCAATCCGGATGATGGTCATGTGTAAGCCGCGGGCTTAGCACGACAGGTTCTTGAAGACAAGATGAACTATTAGGGGTTAAAAATGGACCAGTGTCCGGTACAAGTAAAGGTAGCGTGTTTCAGGTGGACATCTAGTAGCCGAGGAATACTCGCTACCGTATTTGCGATTCCAATAGTTCTGACACCTGACGGACATTTTGTAGTCCATTATCTAGCTGAGGGGCAGCAAGCGGTGGACAGTTCCCCTTCCCCTTCAAATACACGTCCCATGCCCACTGCGTCCCCTGTGCTCTCGACCTTAGTGAATTCGCCGCCTGTGGCGACTTACATCTTGACGCTCTACCTCAACACAAATGCTCACCTCAATCTAGCTTGTTCTTTTCTGCCTTCATCAGATGAATGCCTATGAGTATCATAACAGTAATCTTCTGGTGATGGTTGATGATCATTGGCATAGTGACGATAGATAAAAATGAGTGATTGAGGGTGAACAATTCTTCTCGGGTCTCGGGACCTGGAAAACATTGAACACATGTTATTCCATTGATACCCCCCGCGATATCCCAGCCTCTTCATGAATGTGATCTAGTTCTGTCTTCACTACAGAATACATAGTGCATGGATCATTAGGATCGCGCAAAGCATGGGTAAGATGGAATTATTGGGCATCTTCATCAATTGTACTGTGACTCCGACGTATCAGAACGATTCCTGCACTGATGTTGGGATATATGACACTAGCACCAAATGATGCTTGTCTGTCAATATCTCATCACTCAATCGAGTCAAAAATCAAGCAAGCTTGGAATAGGGTGGCATTTAAGGTCACCCTGAATGTTGAATACCCATCACTCTCCATCGCCTCTCCCCCACCGTCAGCTTACCCTCATCAACTCGGAGTACAGGTCATTTGTTGATATGGCGACCCCAGAACTACTCCAAGCGCTCGAGATGGCCATCGGAGGCTATAGGATTGTTCAAGTATTTCCCTTTCTATCCAATGCGACTGTAGAGATCGGCCGCTCGTTGGCCTCGGACGACCAACTCACGCCTCCTCAATTACACCCGACACCCGACCTCGCCTACGCTGTTGCAATCTTATGGCCACTCAAGATAGGGCCCTATTCACGAGCTAAGCCCGCTGTTTTTCCCTCTTTTATTGTTTTTCCATCTCTTTTCTCGGTTTTACTCCCCTTAAGTCTCCAATCTGTCGACCCCGACGTCGAGCCGAGCTGAACTAAGCGTCCAACCGCAGTGTCTGCTCCGAAAAAGCGGGTCTTATGACCTCCCGCTACTCTAACATTCTCCTCACTTTTCCCTCACTTTCTCCTCCTTTTCCTCCTTCCTTTCTCCGCTTGTGACTGTCCTATAACTAAACAAAAATACCTAAGTACAAGTAGAGTATAAAAGACACCCGTGTACGTAGATACGGGAGAATATACCCCCCCCCCTCCTCTCCAAAACCCTCTTTCTTCAGACTGCACGAACACCCCCACCTCTAGGTCTCTAGCTAGCGACGTACGGACAACGTTGCGCTCGCGTGCCTTTCTGGACCAACTACGAAGTCGCCTCTACATGACAGTTTGCTAATCTCGTATCAGAATCTCACATGTATGCACGACTTGTATCTGAGACTCGCAGAGGAATACTAATAATTATCGGTAAAAGTTGCAAGCAGAGTTGTCATGGTAAGCGACCAGCATGTTCAGATTAGACGTCCAGAGAGCTGAATGTGGGGGAAGGTCCTAGATTGGCTGTTGACATTCAAGATGGAGGTCGCCTTGATATGGAAGGGAGAATGGAATCTGTCGAAAGGACTCTATATTGTGTCATGGTATTTGATTTTCATTGACGTGCCCATTGCTCTCACATATAAGCCCTGTATTGCTATAACTCAGGAGAAACAGTAACTTTCTTTCATAGTTGGGTTGAATAGGGGCCTTGGAATTGAGAGATGCAAAACCTTATTTACATGTGCTATCTGTAAGAGTCATCCCGATTAACCCTATGGTCATATACCCATCCGATTCATTAGGGATGTTTCTGTATTGGAGAAGCTGTGGCAGATCGTAAGCTTTGAGTTGGAAAATACACACGTCGACCTGACCGACTATCTTTCCAGTCATTTTCACACTCCGGACTTGGGTCATCCGGAGGAAAACAAAAAGCGTGGGTTTTGGTCTGGCAGTATGCTATATAGCGACGTGGGCTGTCATTCTAGTAATGGTTGGCATTTATCTGCGAATATCGATCTGTGAGCCAATAGAAAACCCCTAATCTTGTGTTATTTAATCAAGGTTATTGTTCTGCAGATATACCTTCACCGGTACCGCAGCTCATGGGTTGCATCGAGCAGAGCCCCAGGTTGTTGATGTCCGTTCCTTATATTACGGCCATGGCTTACATGCTCAGTATCGTCCATACGAATCCATTATATAATGGCACGTACAGTCATGTTGGCCTTGATACTCATTCCTGGAATATCGGCATGCAAGCGGGTGACAAAGTTCTCTCCGTAACACACCAAGATTTATTCATCAATCTCCAATTAAACCGAATTTACCTTTATCGGGATTGACACGGGTAATATATAGTGACGGTGCGTAACTGTCACTAAAGTATCTCTCTACTTAGCTGACTGTGTACGACACTGCATTTTAGGTATCACATACTACATCTGTATGATCAGTATGTTGGGCATAAGGAGATGCTATACAATACCTCCAGTTCACAAATATACAGCTCTTGCTTTTCTGAACATATTCGTAATCTTGAAACTCCCGGTATGTAATATGGCTATGTGCACCTCGCATCGTAGTGTCTGACTGTGGTGGCTCCCTATCAAAGAGGGATTATAGCAACTCACTTGTAACGTGTGTTATTGCATTTCCTTTTCCGAAAGTACTGCTAATCAATATTCGGTGGATATAGTCTTGAGAGAGTACTTCAATCTGATTTATCCTGTCGAGTTATTCTGGATATCAAACAACAGGCTGCTATGATGAGGGATCGGGTATGATACATCGCACAGTATATATACGGGCAGAATGAACTCGATACAAATATAATTGAGCCGGAGGTCCAACACGAAATGTTGGCTTCAGACGGTTTTATACAAATACGGCTTGATAGACAGCTACCTCGATCTCAATCTAGTATGTAGTGATACTTTTTCATTTTTATATTGTTCACAAATTTCCTTGAGTCTTTGTTGCAATCTTTTCTGTTATTCTTGTGGGAGGGGTTGACATCACTTCCCCAGCGTTTCCCATCTCGGCAGTGGTTGAAGATTTGGGCCAGTGTTAATCTTTATACTGAAAAGCCCGCCACATAAAAAACATAATGTAGACTACTTATGCCATGACTGACATACGCACTTGTTCAGGAACTGTTCCTGTGGAGTCTTAGGCCGCCGCTGCTTCGCAATCTTGTGAGCCACGTGGCATGACACAGATAACTGTCTACCGTAATCCTGCCTTGTCCTTCTATGCTTATGGCACAGGCGTTCGCCCCGCCTTCGCTTTCCGGAAACCCATCGCACTCACCCTCAGATTTATAGAATCTGACTAGGTGATTGGTGGAGGACACGTTCTGGGCGGTCCGCTGCGTTCCTCCTGGATATCACCGCCTCCACGAACGGCGCACGCTGGCACCATGAGGTTTGAATGCGGCCAGATGGAATTGGATGCGGCTGATTCAACTTTATGGGCATACGATCGCTGGCTCTTTGACTACCCTACCTCTCCCTTTATCCTATCGCCTGCTTGATATCCTCTTGCTGATCATCTACTCCCTTTGCCCATTCAATCAATAGACAAAAGGTGCGTCATAGATTCATTGCGCCCAAATCTTTAATACCAACGCGTTCTTCCAGGTACCTCGTCTTTCGGGTACGTCTAATTCGAAGGTCCACCCGCCAACGCAGCCTATTGATCCCGTTCCCTCATCTCTACAGTAAGCGACACACCAAGTCCCACACCCTTTGCCGCCGCTGCGGGAACCGCGCCTTCCACAGGCAACACAAAAGTACGCCTACAAAAACATATCCCATCCCTAGCCAATTCCCTTATACCATTGGGTATTAGCTTGCGCCTCATGCGGCTACCCCTCCGCTAAAGTTCGCTCCTACGAGTGGGGCCAGAAGGCTAAGCGCAGAAAGACAACTGGTACCGGCAGGATGAGGTACTTGAAGGAGGTGTCGAGGAGGTTCAAGAACGGATTCAGGTGAGTTATATCATCAGCGATCTTGTTGGTGGACTAATGGTGGTTTTGTTTTGTAGGGAGAACACTGTCGCTAAGAAGAGGGCCTCGAAAACAGCAGAGGCATGATTTAAGTCACTCGTATCACTTTCGTCTCGTGCCTTTGTCCATGGTTATATCGCAATCCCTGCCCCTTACTCCCTTTTTTCTCGCATCGCGTAAAACGTGTCGACGTTCAATGAAAATTATGCAATATGATATGCGCAGTATCCCGTCGTGAAATACTCCTTTGGCGTAATTGTGATGTGATGGTTAGAAAGCTAGTCGGTTGTCAGCATCTTCTCCCGAAGCGATATCTTTCTGAGCTCTGCGACGACATCGGTGCCATCAGCCCCTGCTCGTTGTAACTCTCACCCTCATTGAAATATATGGAAGCGAAGTGAGAGATAATCAGCGTCCGAAAGATATTGTTCCGACGAGTGAATTGTCTTATGGTATTCGAGGTCAAACTTGAAATACAAGTCGATTGGATGTAACTCGACCCCAATGGCTTTGATCGCGCACTTCCTAGTACAAATTATTGTGAACGCCGTTCCTATATCTCAAGTCCAAGTGGGGAAGATGTGGGCAGAAAGCGATGGACGTGAAAACGGAGCGCATCGCTCTTACATTTACTTCTACGCTGACACTTCTACTCTTGCGTGGCAAGGCTTATACATATCTTCATTCCCACATGTCATAGTCTGTAGACAAGACACCCGTCAAACCCCTTGGAACCGCTAAAAGCGATATCCGGTCAATACAATTATCATGTTCTTGATTTTGGGCCTGGTTGTAAGATGTGTTGATGCTTCTCTTCTTTCCAAAGTATTGCTAATCATGATTCGGTAGATTCAGTCTCGAAAGGGTACTTCAACCTGTTCTACACTGCCGATTCATCCTGCATGTAAAGGGATGGAGCGGAATAATGGAATGGTGTCTAGATGATATTGTTCTGGCACGTTCCATGTGAGTATTTAATTGACACCTAATTCTCTGCAATCCCCGTTGTAACGACGCAGGACAGGTATGCGGTCATTAGATAGATTCCTCGATGGCTTCAGTGAGTTAAAATAAAAAGAAGGTATCAGCTACAGCCAATTACACCAGAAGTCAACAAAAAAGTCCTAGGTTATTGGAATACGCCGTGAGCAACCTAAATGAATTTGCCAAATCACCACAAACGAATAGGTAATGAATTCTTCAGTCTCCCTCGCCAACTCGCATCGCTCCCTATACAATGCGTTACCAATGACCCCATCAAGTTTGAGTTTGCAAATCTGATGAAGTGGAAGTATATATGGACTTTCGGGCTTCTTGTCGTATATGCAGGATAACTCGACAAGACAATACGGACTGAAAAACGCGCCCCATGCTGTCCCACGAATATAAGTACTTGTAGGGTATGCGAAACATGAGATAGCGCACGTGAATAGCAGATAAGCATGGTCTTTCTATGCGAAAAGAAGTTAAAACAATACACTCTTTGCATAGCCTAACCTACCGCGAATGTGATCACAAGAAAATTCAACAAGGTAATGACTGTGGATGATTGGTACATGCATCAATGACAGGTGGCGGCCTACACACCAAATGCATATATGTAGCACATGGTGCCTAGTCCGCTGTGAATCATAATGCCATTTAGCCAGATGTAAGGAACAGAACCCACCATCAC
Source organism: Macrolepiota dolichaula (assembly GCA_003315915.1). Taxonomy (NCBI): domain Eukaryota; kingdom Fungi; phylum Basidiomycota; class Agaricomycetes; order Agaricales; family Agaricaceae; genus Macrolepiota; species Macrolepiota dolichaula. The sequence continues at coordinate 26,028 of QFDT01000323.1, read as the reverse complement.
GATGAACAACTCTCATAAGGCTAGAGCTTACACTCGATTTGACTATTGAACGACATTAGGGAAGCCAATTCCACAGCAGAATAGCTCGGTGGCTTACACACTGACACAGCTCGGATAGCTATCAAAACGAACATTACTTATAAAAGGTCAAAAGGAATGAACGAAAGGCAGAAGACTGAGAACGAACTCACCTAAATTATATACCATACTTACAGCAAACAAAATGGAGAGTAGCATGATATTTGAGTCTTGTCGAACGCAACTGAGCAGTTGGGACATTTGGGGCACTTTGGACGCATCAATGACTGCCAACAAATCATTAACGCAAACATCGAGTAAGCGGCCGTGAAGTACTTACAGGTCACATTTTGAAGATAAAACCCAAGGAGGATCCCAACGGTAGCACAGGTTGAGATATAGAATACGGCGAGGCCAAGTCCTACGCGTGGGTGTTTTTCCCAAACAACCCAAGTCCGTATTGTAAATATGGCTATGATAAACTTAGCACGGAGGGGTTGATGTATAGCACAGAACGGGTACTTACAGTTTGCGATAACGTGGCCACAAAAGAACATCCCTAAGAAGACGTGTAACAGATCATTCGCATCAACGGAAATGACGTGGCCCTACAGGCAATGCATTGATATAATATCCCGCATACATGAAGCGGCATACCATCAGTGAATATAACTAATAGGGCAAAAGCTGTTTTAAATCCCCAACTGACAGAAAGATAGAGATATAGACTCACAAACAACCATAAGACTGACATCAATGAAAACCATATATCGCTCCAGGAGGTATAACACCTTCATCATACTCCATGGTGCTTTCCAGATGAAGGACAATTCCATGTCGAGGGTTAACAGCCAGTCCGTAACCTGTTAATAACAAAATGATTTATAGATCCGAGTTTTCATGAAAGGTGACCAGATCTACCATGACTGTGAGACTTGCGACTGTCGTCATTGAATATTGGATCTGTCAGTAACTGGCAAAGATCAAATACATTTTAGTGCACCTGTAGTAGCCTGTATAATAGCACAGCAAGTTCTTCAACAAAAATTGCCACGTATAAGGGGGACAACTTACTCTGATATAGCCAAGTGACCGAACCCCGGTCACAAGCGCTTGAATACGCCCAGCGGGAATCGGTGACCCCATTGTGTATGAAAAGGCGGTTTTTTATGGAGGGACTTATCGAAGCTCTGCTATGGGGTGCGGGATGGTGTATTTCATCAAATGGTAGGAGTGGAACATTTGAACGCAACGGGATAACAAGGATCACTCCTGTGGAAACCAAGTCTGGTACATTGCGCTGGAGTCAACTTAGCTACCTTGATCAGGGGATGTTCTGGGGCGAAAGGTGATCTTGTAGGGATCAGGCTAACAGAAACGCCATAATGATATCTCCGAGGGGGGATACAACAATATCACCGAATCGAAGAAAAGATCGAGTTTGTATATGTGTATAACTGAGACCCCGACCGGGGCTTCACACTTCGAAAAATTCTTCTGTGATTATATCTGCATCAAGTTCATTCTGTCTATAAATATACTATCATAACAGTTTGTTGTCTGATCTCTAGAGTTACCTGATAGGATAAAACAGATTATTGTGCATTTGCGACGTGTAGGTCGTACAATGATAAAGAACTATACGATGAGAATAGTGTCAGACGAGCACATGCAGGTTGTGTTTTGGATTGGTAACTATTGAGGGACCAGAATCCAGGTCTGTGAGGTGAAGGGAAACATAGACCAGTGATCCGTTCGCCATGTGTCTCAATCGCATGATGGTGGGTGGGCATTTTGACAATTTATCTTGTGTCCGTTTAGTGGTTTTGCGTGTCAATAGGCGCATTGATATTGTCAAGGTGAAAGGCTAATGACAGTCACCAGCACAAGAATTAACCTTTCCCTCGTCCCTCGTTGGATGTGTCACTGAGGTGCTCTGTTAGGGTTAACTCCTCTAACTCTTGTTGAGCAGCACTTTTGGAAGAAAAATCGCATTTACCAGTGTTGCGATTAGGTTAGTGAAATGCTATGTCAAGAAGTATTCCTGGGTTGATGGATGGAACTTCTAGATCCAGAGTTGATGCTGGAAGTTCCGCTGGTAGTGTTGTGGGAGGGGAGCAACGGCCACAACAGCAATAACCACGGCGATCTCGGTCAAGAATGCGGTAACATCGGCCAGAGTTGGAGCAAAGGTGCGAGTGTCACTGGGATGGGACTTGACCAGGAAGTGTACCAACCCTCCACATATTTTCACAATGATTTGATAGCTTTTGAGTCCGTCGACATTTCAGCCTCGGCCCAATGGTGGATCGTCAACTGCGCTTGGGCCTACATACGGACAGTTGCCTCTTGGATGGTCGATGAGGCAAGGGTGGAAGCTAAGACCCATAACTATCTATTCCTTATGTGCAGACACACCCAAGCACATGTCTATACCGTCTATCCGAACTTCGGTCCACCCCCTCACTGAGCTGACAATGTCCATGCCGGCCATCTCACCTGAGTTCCCACTTTAGAAATCCAATATCATCCGGCATACAATGTGGGTAGCGGCGAGTGGTACTGTGATCATAAGCGCTGGCACAATTTTCAGCTTTTGGATCACAACGAAAGGAAAGAAGGCGATTTGATAATAGGGAACTGAACGCCGTATGGTCTTCAATCAAACAGCATTGCCACTTCGATCGTTGATATTGATCCTGGTTGGCACATGAGAAGCCAGAGGCAGAACTTCGATCTGTCAACCTAAATACACATCCTCACTACGCATGTATATTTGGATCGATGCACCTGACTCAATGATGAAAACATACTTCGACAATTGTTTCGATCAACAGCCTTACTGAATGCTGCCAAGCTGCGGTATTGGAATCATCATAGCTAAGTTTGCCTCCTCCGCGCTACCGGTTCCTTGAATCAACATTCCCACTAACGCAGTAAAAAAGAACAAATCAATACAAGCACCTGGAAATTAAAGAGAAGGTATGAATGGGAATAGGTAAAAACGAAAAGCAGAGCACACCGTCTCTAGATTCACTTCTGTGTTGATGCCTCTACTCCTCTGTGGCGAGGCATATACATATTCACATTTCTCAGCAGTGTGATGTTGGACCAGGACGATTATCATCTTCTTGACATCGGTTGAACCGAAGTCAGTCGGTCAGAGGAATATTGTCTTCAATAACCCGAAGCTGCCATATACGGTACATGGATTGGGATGATCACGAAAATCCTGATACACAAAAAAGATCTTATAGAACAGACTAGTATTCTCTTTCGATCAGGCCGGTAGCCGGCTAAAGTAAAACTCAAAGATAATACATACCTCGTATCTTATAAGAATGATGATACCTGGGCATGGTGTGGGGATCATCAGGATCACGCGAGACAAGGATGAGAGACCGAGTTATCAGGCGTTGATTTCATCAATCGTACGGTGTCTTCGACGTATCAGAACAATTCCAGCATTGATGTTGGGATATATAGCACTAGCACCAAATAATGCTTGTCTGTCAATATCCCATCACTCAATCGAGTCAAAAATCAAGCAAGCTTGGAATAGGGTGGCATTTAAGGTCACCCTGAATGTTGAATACCCATCACCCTCCATCGCCTCACCCCCACCGTCAGCTTACCCTCATCAACTCGGAGTACAGGTCATTTGTCGATATGGCGACCCCAGAACTACTCCAAGCGCTCAAGACGGCCATCGGAGGCTATAGAATTGTTCAAGTATTTCCCTTTCTATCCAATGCGACAGTTTGCTAATCTCGTATCAGAATCTCACATGTATGCACGACTTGTATCTGAGACTTGCAGAGGAATACTAATAATCATCGGTAAAAGTTGCAAGTGGAGTTGTCATGGTAAGCGACCAGCATGTTCAGATCAGACATCCGGAGAGCTGAACATTGGGGAAGGTCCTAGATTGGCTGTTGACATTCGAGATGGAGGTCGCCTTGATATGGAAGGGAGAATGGAATCTGTCGAAAGGACTCTATATTGTGTCACGGTATTTGATTTTCGTTGACGTACCCATTGCTCTCATGTGTAAGCCCTATATTACTATAACTCGGGAGAAACAGTAACTTTCTTTCATAGTCGGGTTTAATAGGGGCCTTGGAGTTGAGAGATGCGAAACCTTATTCACATGCGCTGTCTGTAAGAGTCACCTTCATTACCCTTATGGTCATATACTCATCCCATTTATTAGGGATATTCTGTATTGGAGAAGCTGTAGCAGATCGTAAGCTTCGAGTTGGAAAATACACACGCCGATTTGAACAACTATCTTTCCAGTCATTTTCACACTCCGGACTTGGGTTGTCTGGAGGAAAGCAAAAAGCGTGGGCCTTGTTCTGGCGGTATGCTATATAGCGACGTGGGCTGTCATTATAGTAACGGTCGGCATTTATCTGCAAAAAACAATCTGTGAGCCAATAACAAATCCCTCATCTTGTGCTATTCAATTAAGGTTATTGTTCTGCAGATATACCTCCACCAGTACCGCAGCTCATGGGTTGCATCGAGCTGAGCCCCAGGTTGTTGATGTCTGCTGCTTATATGGCGGCCGCGGCTTACAACACAAGTATGTTTTCTGCTCAGTATCGTCCATACGAATCCATTATATAATGACATATACAGTCATGTTAGCCTTGATATTCATTTCTGGGATATCGGCATGTAAGCGAGTGACAAAGTTCTCTCCGTTACACACCAAGATTTATTCATCGATCTCTCCAGTTAAATCGGACCTACCTTTATCGGGATTGACACGAGTAATATACAGCGACGGTGCGCAATTGTCACTCAAGTATCTCTCTACATAGCTGACAATACGGTACTGCATTTTAGCCATTACGTACTACGTGTGCATGATCAGTATGTTGTGCGAAACACTATGCAATACCTCCAGCTCATACATATACAGTTCTTGCTTTTCTGAACATGTTCATAATATTGAAGCTTCCGGTATGTAATATGGACATGTGTGCCTTGCATCGTAGTGTCTGACTGCGGTTTCTCCCTTTCAAAGAGAGATTATAGCAACCTACTTACAACGTGTGTTATTGCATTTCCTCTTCCAAAGGTATTGCTAATCAATATTTGGTGGATATAGTCTTGAGGGAGTACTTCAATCTGTTTTATCCTGTCGAGTTATTCTGGATATCAAACAACAGGCTGCTATGATGAGGGATCGGGTATGATACATCGCACAGTATATATACAGGCAGAATGAACTCGATACAAATTGAGCCGGGGGTCCAACACGAAATGTTGGCTTTGGATGGTGTTATACAAGAATGGATAGGTAGATGGTTACTTGGATCTGAATCTAGTGCGTAATGATACGTTTTCATCTTCATATCGTTCACAATTTCTTTTGAGACTTCATTACCATCTCGTTCGTTATTCTTGTGGGGTCGACATCACTTGGTGGTGGTTGGAGACTTGAACTAGAGCCAATCTTTATATCTGACAGGCCCGCTACATGAAGGGCATGACGCAAGTTACATGCACTATGTCTGACATATCCACTTGTTCGGAAACTGTTTCCATAGAGTCTCAGGTCGCTGCACCTTCGCAATCTTATGAGCCATATGACTGTCAGGTCGGAACAGCATCTGAGCTGACCAAATCCAAAGTTTCTACACGACGGCTACACTTGCCGAATGGCGGCTCAAGCTACATACCGGTCGACTTGCGGACCTTCCTTTTTTGGCCCTACTGGGATGGGCGGGTTTCCTGGCAACAGTGAGTCCCTTCAAATATGGCTCCCAAGACCCCGCAGCTGGCCCTAACTTGCCACACGTTAGGCTAATCCTCAAGAATATGACCTTGATTCTTGGTCAAGAAACTTTGGCGGGGAACGCTACGCTCCTCACCATTGTTGTTAATTTTAATCCTGTTTCCCATGAGTAAAGTCAACCTCGATTGCTGGATGAAACGCTCATCTCGTGGGCCACGTGACGCGACACAGATAACTGTTCTGGTCGTAATAGCGTCCTTTGACAGAACCTCCTACCTCATCCTTATACACCCGTAGCGCAGGCCTTTGCCCCGTCTTAGCTTTCTCAGAATCCACCTACCACCCTCAGACTTACATAACTCTGACGTAGGTGATCGGCGGAGGATGCGTTCTGGGCGTTCTTCCTCGATTTCACTGCCTGGGGATTTGGGCACTATGAGCCCCCCTCAGCCCAATTCTCAGGATCATAGTTCAATGTATGACCATACACACGAACGGCGGCATGCTGGTACCAAACGAGAAATACAACTGGAAGGGTTGAATGCAGATAAATGTTTATGGGCATACGATTGCCGGCTCTCTGACTACCCCTCTGCGTCTCCCCTTGTCCCATCGTCTGTTCTTGCTGATCATCTACTCCCCCTGCCTACCCAATCAATAGACAAAAGGTGGGTCATGGATTCATTGCGTCCAAAACATTAATACTAACTCACTCTTCCAGGTACCTCGTCTTTCAGGTACGTCCAATTCGAAGGTCCACCCGCCCACGCAGCCTATTGATCCCGTTCCTCCATCTCTGCAGTAAGCGACGCACCAAGTCCCACACCCTTTGTTGCCGCTGCGGGAACCGCGCCTTCCACAGGCAACACAAGGGTATGCCTAGCCTATCCTTAGCCAATTTCCTTACATCATTGGGTATTAGCTTGCGCCTCATGCGGCTACCCCTCCGCTAAAGTTCGCTCCTACGAGTCGGGCCAGGAGGCTAAGCGCAGAAAGACAGCTGGTACCGGCAGGATGAGGTACTTGAAGGAGTTGTCGAGGAGGTTCAAGAATGGATCCAGGTGAGTTATCGTCACCGATCCTGTTGTCCACACGTTGGTAGACTACTGGCGGCTTTGTTTTAGGGAGAACACTGCCGCTAAGAACAGGTCTTCGAAAACAGCAGAGACATGATTAGGTCACTCGTATCGCTTTCGTCTCGTGCCTTTGTCCATGATTATATCCTATATCGCAACCCATGCGCCTTCCCCCCTTTTTTCTCGCATCGCATGAAATATGTCAACGTTCAATGAAAACTATGCGGTATGATATGTGCAATATCCCGTTGTGAAATACTCCTCCAGCGCAATTGTGATGTGATAGTCAGAGAGCTAGTCAGTTGCCAGCGTCTTCCCCTGAAGCGATATCTTTCTGGGCTTGGCGATGACATAGGTGTTGCGTCAAGCAATGAAGTAAACCCTCGTCCTGAGCTCCATACTTGTAACTTTCACCCTCATTGAAGTATGCATAAGCGGAATGAGAGATATCCAGCGCCCGCAATATTGCTTTGGTATGTCTTGTGGTATTCGAGGTCAAACCTAAGATACGAGTTGATTCAGTGAGATTCGGTCTCAATAGCTCTTATCACACGCTTCCTAGCACAAATGTTATGAATGTCACCCCCATACCTCAAGCTTTCCTTGATATTGGTCTCGGTGGGGGCATAAACTACCACGTCAGCTCATGCTTGGTTGATAGAACCAAGTTACCGGCTCCTTGAATAAATGTTCTAACTGGTGCAGGTTAGATAGACGAATCAAGATGGGGGTAGGGAGTGAGCGCATCGCTTTTAGGTTCACTTCTGCGTTGATACTTCTACTCTTGTGTGACGAGTATTATGTACACTTTGCAGTTAAAACAGCTGTCAAATTCCTTGGAACCGTTAATAGCGATATTTGGCCGGGGCAATTGCCATGTTCTTGTTTGCGGTCCTGGTTTAAAGGTGTGTTGATGTTTCTCTTATTTCCAAAGTATTGCTAATCATGGCCGATCCGGTCTCGAAAGAGTAGCTCAATCTGTTCTATGCTGCCGAGTCATATTGCATGAAAGGGGGGAAAACGGAATGGCGTCTAGGTAGTATTGCTCTGGCTCGTTTCATGTGAGTGTTCGTGAGGTTATGCAGTCATGAGATATATTCCTCAACGGCTTTAGCCAGATCAAAAGAGAGATCAGTTACAGCCAATCGCACCAGAAGTCAACAAAACTTCCTAGGTTATTGGAATATGCTATGAGCGACCTAAAGGAACTCGCCAAATCATCAAAAGCACCTGATAGATAATGGATCCTTCAGTCTCCCTCACCAATTCACGTTGCTCATCAAGTTTGAGCTTGCAAATCTGATGAAGTGGAAGTATATATGGACTTTTGAGCTTCTTGTCGTATGTGCAGGACAACCCGGCAAGCCAATACAGACTGAAACACGCGTTCCATGCTATCCCCAAGACTATTAGCACATCGGGGGTATGTAAAGCACACTAACGCACGTTAACAGTGTTTCGACATAGTACTTCTATATGAAAATTGATTATGTTAGTACTTCACTGTGATTCATAGCCCAACTTACCGAGAACGTGGTCATCACAAGAAAGTTCAACAAGGAAACAACTGTGAATAATTGGTACACACATAAATAATAGGTGATGGCCCACACACTGAACGAATATATGTTGAACATGATGCCTGGATCGCTGTGAATTATAATATCATTAAACTAAATACAAACAACAAAACTCACCATCACGATGAACAACTTTTATAAGGTTAGAGCTTGTACCCGATCTGACTATTATATATGATTAGCAAAGCAAATTATACAAGCAGAATAAAAGGAGGCCTACAGACTGAAACCGCTCGAATAGCTATCAAGAGCATCATTACTTATAGCAGATGTCAAAAGAAATAAATGAAAGGCACAAGACTGAGAACAAACTCACCTCCGTCATATACCATAGCGAGAGCATACAAAATCAAGAGTATCGCTTTATTTGGGGCTTGTTGAATGCAGCTCAATAGGTAGGGCGCTACCAATGATGGTACATTAGTGACTGCAAATTAATCATCAACGCAAACATCAGATAAGCATGTGTGTGAAGTACATACAGGTTGAAATTCGAAGATAAAACCCAACAAGAAGTCCAATACCAACCCAAAATAAGATATAGGATATGGCGAGACCAAGTCCTACGTGTGGGTGTTTTCCCCAAACAGCCCAAGTCCGTATTGTGAATATTGCTATGATAAATTTAGCATGTATGGGTTGATGTATATCAAAAAATGGATACGTACCGGTTGAAATAACACTACCACTATAGAACATCCCTGAGAAGATGTGTAAAAACCGGACATTTGTATCAACGGGAGCAACACGGCCTTACAGGTAATACATTGAAATAATATCCCGCACATATGCAGTGGGATACCTTCAGCGAACATAACTAATAGGGCAAAAGCTGTTTTAGCCCCATAAGTGAAAATACGCGGAGATATAGACTCACAAACACCCATAAGAGCGACATCAACGAAAGCCACATATCGCTCCAAGAGGTATAAGACCTTCATTATACTCCATGGTGCTTTCCAGACAAAGGATATCTCCATATCGAGGGTGAACAGCCAATCCGTAACCTGTGAATAGCAAAATAGTATACAGATCCAGACCATCGTAAGAAGTGACCGAATGTACCATGATTGTGAAAGCTGCAACTATTGTCATTGGAGTTGTCAGTAACTGGCTGGGATTGAATATGTTTGGAGCACACCTGTAGTACCCTACAATGGTATAGTGAGATGTTTATAATGAATTGCCGCACTCAGGGGGGACAACTTACTCTGATATGGCTGACCGCCCGAATACCAGCTTCAAGCAGCCCAAATGGATTAGGTGACTCCATTGTATGTGAAAGAGCAGTTATACGAGAGGGTTTGTTGATGCCGTGTCACGAGGGGGGGTAATGTTTGAACTCGATCAAACGGTGAGAGTGTGTCATTTAAACACCGCAGGATAACACGGATTGCCCCTGCAGGGACCAATGCATGGTATTGCCTTGTCCACTGTGCTAGGGACAGCTCAGATGAGTTGATTAGGGGATGTTCTAGCGCGAAATATATTATTGTAGAGATCAGGCCAACAGAAACGCTTTGATGATATCTCCGAGAGTAGATATAACAATAGCACCGAGTCAAAAGAAAAGGTCAAGTTTGTACGTGTGTATAACCAAGACTCCAATCAGCTTCACACTTCGAAAACTTATTCTGTGGTTATATTCATTCTGTCTATATCACGCCCTATATTGCTCATCAGCTATTGGGCAGCCGAAAGCCAAATCTGTGAGGTGAGGGGGAGCACAGATCTGTGATGTGTTCGCCATCCATCTCGATTGGTGGGTGGACTTTAACAATCAATCCTGTGTCCGTCTAGTGGTTTTACGAGTCGATAGGCGCGTTGATTTTGTCAAGGTGAGTGGTGGACTGGTGTTGCGCCCGTGACGGTTACCAGCACCAGAATAAACCTCTCCTTCATTGTACCCTGTCAGGGTTAATCCTCCAAATCCCGATTAGTAGTATTTTGGGGATTTGGGCACTATTAGCCCCCCTCAGCCCAATATTCAGGATTGTAGTTCAGTCTATAACCATACATGCAAATGGCGGTATGCTGGCACCAAATGATAAATACGACTGGAAGTGTTGAATGTGGCTAGATGGAATGAATGCAGTTGATTCAAGTTTACGGACATACAATTGCTGGCCCCGATACACCTCTGCGCCTCCCCGGATCTCATCATCCGCTTGAAATCTTCTTGCTGATCGTTCACTCCATCTGCCCATTCAATGAATAGACAAGAGGTGCGTCATATATTCCTTGCGTCCAATCTCTAACTCATCTTTTGGGTATGTCTAATTCGGGAATTCGCCCGCCCGCACACTCAGCCTATTTATCCTGTTCCCACATCTTTGGAGTAAGCAACACACCAAGTCCCACGCCCTTTGCCGCCGCTGCGGGAACTGCGCCTCCAGAGAGTCTTGCTGATCATGATTTGATCGATCCAGTCTCAAAAGGGTACTTGAGCCTGTTATATCATGTCGAGTCGTCCACCACGTAAGGCAACAGGCTGGTAGGGGTGCCGATAGAGTCTCAAGCTGCCACCGCTTCGAAAGTAGTGTTTAGGTAGTATTGCTCTGACACGTTCCATGTGAGCGTTTGGACTTGATGCTCTACGATCCCGGTTGCAGCGACATAGGACATGCGGTCATTAGATATATTCCTCGATGGCCTCAGCCAGTTTAAATAAGAAAGAAAAATCAGTTACGTCCAACTGCACCAGAAGTCAAAATGAAATTTCCTAGGTTTTTGGAATATCCCGCGAGCGACCTAAAGGAACTCTCCAAGCCACCAAAAGTACCGATTAGATCATGAATTCTTCGGCCTCCCCCGCCAATCCACATCATTCCCCATACAGTGCGTTACCAATGACCATCAAACTTTGGGTTTGCAAATCCGATGAAGCGGAAGTATATATGGCCTTTTGGGCTTCTTGTCGTATGTGCAGGACAACTCGACAAGCCAATACAGACTGAAGTACACCCTCCATGCTGTCCTCAAGAGTATTAGCATCTCAGGGGTATGTGAAGCACACTAGCGCACGTTAATAGCAAATCAACATAGTCTTTCTGTGCGGAAAGGAGTTAGATAGTACTTCACCATGACGCACGGCCCAACCTACCGGAAATGTGACCATCACAACAAAATTCAACAAAGCAACAACTGTGAATAATTAGTACATTCAAAAATAACAGGTGACGACCTGCGCACCAAATGCATCTATGTAAAACAGGATGCCTGGAGCCGTACTGTGAATCATAATGCCATTAAGCCAGATATAGTCAACTGAACCCACCATCACGATGAACAACTCTCATCAGGTTAGAGCTTGTGCTCGATCTGACTATCAAACGTGATTAGCGAAGCCGATCCCACAGCAGAATAACTAGGTGAACTTACAGACTGACACGGCTCGGAAAGCTACCAGAAGGAACATCACTAATAGCAGGTAAAACAATGATTAAAAGACTATAAGACTGAGAACTCTCACCTACATCATATACCATACCTAGAGCAAACGGAATGGAGAGTAGCATTGTATTTGGGGGTTCTTGAATGCAGCTAAACAGTTGGGGCACCGGCGCATCAATGACTCTGACTGCCGATGGAAAATCCGAGTCAACGCAAACATCGGGGAGGCATGTGTTGAGTACTTACAGGTCGTGCCTCGAACATAAAGTACAGTTAGGATTCCAATAGCAACCCAGGTTGAGATAAAGAACACGGCGAGGCCAAGTCCTACACGTGAGTCTTTTCCCCAAACAACCCAAGTCCGGATTGTGAATATCGCTATGATTACTTTAATACAGAGGGACTGATATATGGCATGGAACGGGTACGTACCATTTGAAATAACAGCACTAACAAAGAATATACCTGAGAGAACGTGTCAAATATGGCCATTTGTATTAACGCAAACAACATGGCCTTACAGGCATCACATCGGTACAGCATCTCGCACATGTGCAACGAAATACTTTCAGTAAACAAAACTAATAAGACAAAAGCTGTTTAGTCCCTTAAATGAAAGATGTAGAGATATATACTCACGAACAACCATAAGAGTGACATTGACGAAAGCCATATATCGCACCAAGAGGTATAACACCTTTATTGTACTCCATGGTGCTTGCCAGACATAGGTCACCTCCATATCAAGGGTCAACAGCCAGTCCGTGACCTGTCAAGAACGAGATGATATACAGATCCAACTTTCATAAAAAGCAACTGGATGTACCATGACTGTGATACTCGCGACTATTGTCATTGGAAGATGGAACTATCAGTAACTAGTAAATATTGATTACGTTTTCAGCGCACCTGTAGTACCCTATATAATAGTATAGGAAGGTCTTCACGATGAATTCCTGCATCTAAGGGGGATAACTCACTTTGATATTGTCGATTACCCGAATGCCGGCCACAAGCGTCTGAATAAGCCCAGCAGGGATTGGTGATTCCATTGTATATGCAAAAGCGGTTACGCAAAAAGCTCTACTATGGGAAGGGGGAGGTGAAATTTGTCAAACAGTGAGAATGCATCATTTAAGTGCCACGGGCTAACAACCGCGGAAACCAATGCGGGGTATTATCTAGTGCATTACGATCATGGTAGTTAACCCAGCTGCCTCAATTGGGCGATGTTCTGATGCGAAAGATAATTTTTTAGGAACAGGCTAACAAGATCATTATAACGAATCGGCCTCATCTGATTCCGTCTCATCATAACTGAGCACGGTATGATGTCCTTTATATCTTCCTCTAACATTCACTCAGTTTCTCACTTAGGATATTGACGGTACGCCTGGGAATTTGTCACAGACACTGGCCCATTCATTTGTATGACTCTGGGCAGAATTATACTTGCCGCTTGATCAATCTGGGTGATGGTCCTGACGCTCTACCTCAACACAAATACTCACCTCAATCCAGCTTGTTCTTTTCTGCTTTCATCAGATACATGCATATGAATATCATAACAGTGATCTTCTGTTGATAATTGATGATCATTGGCATAGTGACGATAGATAAAAATGAGTCATTGAGGGTGAACAATTCTTCTCGGGTCTTAGGACCTGGAAAACTTTGAACACATGTTATCCGTTCAATACCCCCCACAATATCCTAGTCTCTTCATGAATGTGATCTAGTATTGTCTTCACTACGGAATACATGGTGCATGGATCATTGGGATCACGCAAAACATGGGTGAGATGGATTTATTGGGCATCTTCAATCCCATCATGCAATCGAATAACAAATCAAGGAACCATGTTGAGCACCCATTACTCTCCATTACCTCTCCCCCACCATCGGCTTACCCTCATAAACTCGAAGTACAGGTCATTTGTCAATATGGTAACTCCAGAACTTCTTGTGGGAGGTCGACATCACTTCCCCAGTGTTCCTATCTTGGTAGTGGTTGGAGACTTGAACCAGGGCCAATCTTTGTATCTGACAAGCTCGCTATATGAAGGACATGATGCAAGTTACATGCACCATGTCTGACATATGCACTTGTTCAGGAACTGTTTCCATAGAGTCTCAGATCTCGGGTCACTGCACTTCGCAATCTGATGAGCAACGTGACTGTCAAGTCGGAACAGAGCATCCTTTGACAAAGCGTCCTGCCTCATCCTTATATGCTCATGGCGCAAGCCTTCGCCACGCTTTTTGCTTTCTCAGAACCCATTCCGCTCACCTCCAGATTCATGGAACTCCAACCTAGGCGATCAGTGGAGGACACGCTCTGGGCGGCCCTCTGCGTTCCTCACTGCCTGGGGATTTGGGCACTATTAGCCCAACCCCTCAGCTCAACTCTCAAGGTCGGAGCTTAATTCGTAGTAATAGGCATGAACGGCGGTACACCGGCACCGAACTGGATCGAAGGGTTGAACGCGGCTAGATGGAATTCAATGTGACTGAATCAAGTTTACGGGCTGGCTCTATGACTACACCTGCGTCCTCCCCTTGTCCCATCGTCTGCTCTTGTTGATCATGTACTATCTTTGCCCATTGAATAGACACAAGGTGTGTCATGTATTTATTGCGCCTAAATCATGAACACCAACACATTCTTCCAGATATATCATCTTTCCGGTACGTCCAATTCAAGGGTTCACCCGCCCATGCAGCTTATTGATCCCGTTTCCCATAACTACAGTAAGCGACACACCAAGTTTCACACCCTTTACCACTGCTACGAGAACCGTGCCTTCCGCAGGTAACACAAAGCTATGCCTACAATTCACATAACACACCCTTGGCTCATTCCCTTTTCATTGAGTATTAACTTACGCCTCATGTGGCTACCACTCCGCTAAAGTTTGTTCCTATGAGTGGTATCAGAATGCCAAGCACAGAAAGAGAACTGTTACTGGCAGGATGAGGAGGTGTTGAGGAGGTTCAAGAATGGATGCATGCGAGTTATATTGTCAGCGATCTATTGACGCCCACATGTTGGTGGACTAATGGTGGTTTTGTTCTTAGGGAGAACACTGTCGCGAAGAAGAGGGCCTCGAAAACGGCGGAGGCATGATTAAGTCACTCGTATCGCTTTCGTCTCATGCCTTTGTCCATGGCTATATCGCGATCCATGCTCCTTCCTCCCTTTTTTCTCGCATCACATAAAACGTGTTGATGTTCAATGAGAACTATGAAATATGATACGCGCCTTATCCCATCGTGAAATACTCCTCCAGAAGAATTGTGATGTGACGGTTAGAGAGCTGGTTGGTTTTCAGCGTCAGCGTTCTGTTCTCAAAGCACGTTGCAATATACAATGAAGTAAACCCTTGTCGTGAGCTCTGCATGTGATAACTTCCACCCTCGCTGAAACGGAAGCAAAATGATAGATAATCAGTGCCCGAAATATTGTTCCGGCAAATATTTTGTAGTTTAATAAATCCCTTGGAACCATTAACAACGATATTCAATCAGGATGATTATCGGGTTTTTGGCTTGGGTCCTGCTACCCAGATGCATTGATACTTTTCTTCTGTCCAGAGAGTATTGCTAATCATGATTTGATTAATTTAGTCTTCAAAGGGCTGTTCTATCCTACCGAGTTGCCCTACATCTGGGGAAACGGACTGATAGGGATGCGGCTAGAGTCTCAGGCTGCCACCGCTTCGAGAATAGCGTTCAGGTAGTATTGCTTTGTCACATTCCATGTGAGTATTTGGACTTGATGCTCTACGACTCCGGTTGCAGCGATGTAGGACACGCGGCTATTAGATATATTTCTCAATGGTTTCAGCCAGCTCGAATAAAAGAGAGAATGAGCCGCAGCTAATTACACCAGAAGTCAACAAAGTTTCCTAGGTTATTGGAATACGTCGCGAGCGACCTAGAGACACTCGCCATATCATCAAAAGCACCGAATAGAGACTGAATTGAACCCCCTTCGCCGATTCACGTTGCTCCCTCTACAAAGAACTTGTCAGAGTATTGAGCCTACTAAATAAATCGTGATTTCTCTTGTCGTACTCCCTCAATCCACATTGCTCTTCATACAGTGCGATACCAATGATCATCAAATTTGAGTTGGAAAACCTGAGGAAACAGAAGTATATACGGATCTTCTGGCTTCTTGTCGTATGTGCAGGACGACTCGACATGCCAATACAGACTGAAACACGTGTTCCATGCTGTAAGACTATTAGCACCTCGAGGATACGTGAAGCACCCTAACGCACGTTAACAGCAATTCAACATAGTCCTTCTATATGAAAATGGATTAGATTAGTACTTCACTGTGATGTATAGCCCAACCTACCGAGAACGTGGTCATCACAAGAAAGTTTAAAAAGGCAACAACTGTGAATAATTGGTACGTGCGTAAATAATAGGTGATGGCTCTTACGCACTGAACGAATATATGTTAAACATGATACCTGGATCACGGTGAATTATAATACCATTAAACTAGATATAAACAACAGAACTCACCATCACGATGAATGACTCTCATAAGGCTAGAGCTTGTACCCGATCTGACTATTGTATATAATTAGCGAAGCAAATTCTACAAGCAGAATAGAAGGAGGCTTACAGACTGAAACCGCTCGAACAGCTATCAAGAGCAACATTACTTATAGCAGGTCAAAAAGAATGAACGAAAGGTACAAGACTGAGAACAAGCTCACCTCCGTCATATACCATAACGAGAGCATACAAGATGATGAACATTGCTCTATTTGGGGCTCGTTCAAGACAGCTCAATAGGTAGGGCGCTGCCGCTGGTGACAGTTTGGTGACTGCCAACCGAACATGAACGCAAATATCAGATGGACATGTGTGTGAAGTACATACAGGTCGCATTTTCGAGATAAAACCCAATGAGGAGTCCAATACCAATCCAAAATGACGTATAGAATATGGTGAGACCAAGTCCTACGTATGGGTGTTTTTCCCAAACAACCCACGTCTGTATCGTGAATATCGCTATGGTTGATTTAGCATGTATGGGTTGACGTATGTCATAGAATGGGTACGTACCGGTTGAAATAACACCACCGCTATAGAACATCCCTGACAGGACGCGTAAAAACTCGACATTTGTATCAACGGGAACAACGTGGCCTCACAGGTAATACACCGGTATAACATCCCGCACACATGCAGTGGGATACCTTCAGTGAACATGACTAATACGGCAAAAACTGTTTTAGCCCCATAAGCAAAAATACGCAGAGATAGACTCACAAACACCCATAAGAGTGACATCAACAAAAGTCACATATCGTACCAAGAGGTATAACACCTTCATAGTACTCCATGATGCTTGCCAGACGGAGGACACCTCCATATCAAGGGTTAACAGCCAGTCCGTGACCTATCAATAACAAAATGATATGCAGATTCAGACTATCATAAAAAATGGCCGGACGTACCATGACTGTTAAACCTCCGGCTGATGTCGTTGGAGTTGTCTCAGTGGCTCTAACAAAGATTGAAAACATTTGCAGCGCACCAGTAGTACCCTATAATAGATATTTATATTGAACTGCCGCATCCAAGGGAGATAACTTACTCTGAGATAGGCAACTGCCCGAACAGCAGTTTCGTGTAATTGTTTAAACTCTAGATTTGGTGATGCCATTGTATAGGAAAAGAGGTGGTCATACGAGAGGGCTTATCGAGGCTCTACCACGAGGGGAGAGTAGCGTTTGAACTTCATCAAACGGTGAGAGTGTGTCATTTAAACGCCACAGGATAGTGGGGGTAACCCCTGCAGGAACCAATGCGGGACGTCGCCTGATACATCGCACTAGGGACAACTGAGCTGCTTTGATGAGAGGATGTTCTAGCGCAAAGATAATCATGTAAGGATCAGGCCAACAAAAAGTTCTGATGATCTCTGGGAGTAGGTATAATAATAACAGCAAATCTGTGAGGTGAAGAGGAACACGGACCTGCGATCCCGGGCCACTCATCTCAATTACATGAGGGTGATGGTGGGTGAATTTTAACGATCAATCAAGTGTCCGTCTAGTGGTTTCGCGAGTCAATGAGCGCATTGATATTGTCAGGGTGAGTGGTGGACTGGTGTTGCGCCTGTGACAATCAACAGAACAAGAACTAACCTCCCCCTCGTCGTACTCTGTCAGGATTAATCCTCCAAATCCCAATTAGCAGCACTCGGGGAAGAAAAATAGCAATAATCAACGCTCCAAGTAGGTTAGTATAATGCTGTGGCATGAAGTATTCCTGGGTTGATGGATGGAACTTCTGGACCCGGAGTTGGTGCTGGAATTTCTACTAGTAGCGTTGGAGGAGGGGAGCGATGACCACAGTAGCAATAACCACAGCAATCCTAGCCAAGAATACAGCAGCATCAGCCAAAGCTGGAGAAATAGCACAGCAGAGGTGCGAGCGTCAGGATGGAGCTCGGCCAGGAAGCGTCCGGATCATTTTATCATCTTCGAGTCCATCAACGCGCCAGCCCTGGTACTAGTCAACTTTGTTTGGGTGGGCGTATGGACAGCAGCCTCTTGGAGGGTCGATTACACCAGCCTGGGTTTCATCAAAGTGTGGGCAGCTTCCGGACGGTGGTGCTGCGGGATCGAGTAGGAGATTTATGGTGGTGTGACCGACCCCGAGTGTTAGTGCATAGGTGGTTTAGTGGATAGATGTACTTATTTTGGATTAAGCGTTCTTTTTATATTGTGAGGTGACTTACTTATTTAGTATGTATGTTATTATTGGAGATATACATAGACAATATATGTACGTGAAGAGACTAAGACATCGCGCGGAGGGCATTAATGGTAGAGCATGCAATCAAAGTTGTCCAGGTCCTGAGATCCCTGAGAAGAGGGTCTCATGCTTATCTGTCGCCACACTCCACCAATAATCATTAATCATCAATCATCACATCACTGTTGTGATAATCACAAGCAATCTGATGAATGCAGAGAAGACTGAGCGCTGAGCAGAGTGGGACAAAATCGGACCGAGTACGTTCATTATCGCTCCTCTCCTACTTTTTGGCTCCCACCCCCCATGATTGGCACAGCCACTTGGCATCCTCTCGCACTGCCTTTGGTCGACCCCCTCCGCTGCGCAAGGTTGCTCTTTCCCTCCGCTTCTCTCTTTGTGCTCAAGCTGAGAGAATAAGTCGAAGATTTGGCTTGTCAGTGACGTCAGACTGTCAGGATGATGTGAAATGGATGGGTGGACTGTAGCATCATGGAAACGTGCGATTGAGGTATTTCCATTGATGAGGCCACTGCCTGGTGTTTGGGGCTTGCAATCAAGTAAGAGAAAAGGAACAGAGTGTGTTGCATTGGTATCTGTGTTGACCCAACCCAATCCTTAGAAGCACCGTGCCAGTCGGTAAGTGCTGCACTATATTCAAGATGTTTTCCTATGATGTTTTTCTTAGTGCGACTGAGCCAGTGATTTTCAAAGCACCGTGCCAATCTCTTGTTGCTGGATGAAACGGTCATCTGTACATGTGAATTCTCGTGGGGCACGTGACACAGATAACTCTGTCTGGTCGTAATAGCATCCTTTACAAAACCCCTCCTACCTCATCCTTATACGCCCACGGTGCAGGCTTTTGCCCCGCCTCTGTTTTCTCAGAATCCATCCACCCACCCTCAGATTCATGAAACTCTGACGTAGGTGATCGATCGGTAGAAGACGCATTCTTGGCGGCCCGCTCCACTCTTCCTCGGTTTCACCGCCTGGGGGTTTGAGCACTATTTAGTATTAGCCCAACCCCTCAATCCATCCCTCAAGGTCAGGGTTTGATTTGTAGTCATCCACATGAACGGTGGCACAGTGGAACCAAACAAGATATACACACTGGAAGGGTTGAATGCGGTTGATTCAAATTTAAGGGCATACGACCACTGGCCCTCTGACTACCCTACATCTCACCGTGTCCTATTGTCTGCTCCTGCTGATCATATTATCTCTTCGCCTATTGAATAGACCAAATATGTGCGTCATAAATTCCCTACGCCCAAACCTTAATTCCAATACGTTCCAGGTTCCTCGTCTTTCGGATGTGTCCAACTCGAAAGTCCACCCGCCTACCCGTTCCCCCATTTCTACAGTAAGCGATACACCAAATCCTACACCTTCTGCTGCTGCTGCGAGAACCGCGCCTTCTGCAGGCAACGCAAAAGTACGCTGACAAACCACGTAACACGTTCTTAGCCCATTTCCTTATCATTGGGTATTAACCTGTGTCTCATGCTGCTACGCTCTGCTAAAGTTCGCTCCTACGAGTGGAGCCAGAAGGCCAAGCAGAGAAAAAGAACTATTACCGGCAGGATGGAGTACTCAAAGGAGGTATCGAGGAGGTTCAAGAATGGACTCAGGTGGATTGTCATCGGCGATTATGCTGTTCGCACGTTGTTGGTATAATGGTGGTTTTGGAGAACATCGTCACTGAGAAGAGGTCTTCGAAACAACAGAGGCATGATCAAGTCACTCGTATCACTTTCGTCTCGTGCCTTCTGCCCTTTTCCCTCTTTTTTATCTAGCATCACATAATATGTGTCGGTGTTCAATGAAAGTTAGCTCTGCACTTGTGATTATCACTTTCATTGAAACGTACAGAAGCAAAATGAGAGATAACCAGCGCCTGAGATAACGTCCCGGCAAGTCTTATGGTATTTGGGGTCAAACTAACAATACACGTTGATCTAGGGAAACTCGGAAGAAATGGTCCTTGTTACACACTTCCGAGCACAAGTTATTGTGAACGATGCGTGGGCAGCTTCCGGAGGGCGGTGCTATATTAAGTGGGAGGTGTATGACTGACCCTGGGAGTATTAGTTCATAGGTGGTTTAGTGGATAGATGTATGTATTTTGGATTGTTCGCGTTTTTTTAGATTGTTAGACGACTTCATCAACAATCATCACGAGAAGATCACTGTCATGATATCACGAGCAATAATCTGATGAACGTGGAGGAGACCAGGTGGAAATGAGGCAATCGGTTTTTTGAGATACAATGGTGTGGTGTGATTGAGAGGATGGATCGTCAAAACTACCACCCAGATTGATTGAATAACAGGGAAAATCCTGCTCAGGAGTCATACGAATGAGTGGGCTAGTGTCTGCGACAAATTTCCGAGTCTTGGGCGGGGAATGTTTAGACTAAATATGAAAGGACTGTGCCCGATGACAGTGGGATGAAATTGGATGGAGCGTGTCGTCCGAGTCGGTTGAAGATGTTCCCTCACCCTCTCTCCCTCGTAATCGCTCCTCTCTCGCTCCTCCAAGTTTTTGGCTTCCGTGATTGGCACAGCTACTTGGTACCCTCTCGTACCGACTTTGGTCGACCCCCTCCACTGCACGAGGCTGCTCCTTCCCCCCACTCCCTTTTATGTGCTCAAGCTTAGAACCCATCCCAACCCCCCCCCCCTCCCCTCGCTAGGTCCTACGCACACACCAGTAATTGCCCATCTACTCTCACAGGTAGCATGCCCTTTATATTAGATTACTGATCGACATCTTCATCTACAATCATTTTACTAAGCACATCCAGATAACTCAACATGAAATGCCGGCGCCAGATGGTGTTATACGAGGACGGCTGGCTAGATAGGTACATGGATCTAAATCTAGGCTGCAGTGATATATTTTGATCCTATCTCGGTGGTGGTTAAAGGCTTGAACCGTTGTTAATCTCTGTATGCGAAAGGCCTCCCGTAGAGTGTTTGCCAAGGCTACCTCGATATCATATGCATAGTCAGGCCCTAGCAAGATTTTCTTTAGAATGGCGGACATTGCGGCTCTTGGAAGGACCGGCACCACCGATCATCATTGTTGAAGCTTGAAGACGTCTTTGAATTCCCGACAGCAAGCCCATCTTTTGATCACCGCCTTGCAAGGTAAGCTGAACTTTGTCAGTGGCAGAGTCTGGGAGTATTTTTATCGGATTCATCGACTCTGAGGGTTATGATAGGGGTTGGAGGTAGCGAGTCGACATCAGAACCGGAGCCTGTAGATGTCGTCAGAGTGTCAGGACGACATGAGATGGATGTCGGAATTTGTGTCTCGTGTCCCTGAAGGACAATCAACGGTACAAGGACTGCGATACATAAGGATACATATCATCGAAACGTGCGATTGAGGTGTCTGCCTTCCGGAAGGAGTAGGCGGGATGACGTCCACTGATGGAGATTTGAGGCCACTACCTGGTATTTGGGGCTTGCAATCAAACAAAGGCTGATTTCGGAGCTCGTCTAACCTCTCTTTCCGAGCCTTTTCCATATTAGAGCCGTATCGTCATAAAGTCGTGATGATGAGGGTTGCGTAGGTCGGTCCGGTATAAAAGGTGCAGCAAACGGGGGACAAAGGCTCTGACCTGGGTTGCTCTTGAATAATGGCGTCTGGTCGAACCCGCCATATGAAGGACATGATGCAAGTTGTATATACCAGAATTTACAGACGCACTCGTCCAGGAACTCTTCTCATATTAATTGATTAACATGTGTATCTGACCAGAAAAGCCAGATCTGTTGTACCCTTCTGAGTCATCCTATATATCAGTACTAAGGCAAAGCGAGTAGAATCTCTGGCTGCCGCTGCTTCGAAAACAATATTGCTCTGACGCGTTTTTTGTAAATACATAGAAAAAAGAATGGGAAAATGTATGACACATAGCGCTTTACAATCTCACTGACAACGACATAGTATGGTTGGTTACGGGGTGATAAGGTGTGTTCTTTTGCGGCTTTGGCCAGTTTAGATCATATAGTGCAGGTGAGTAACCCGGCGAGCGAGACGACATTCTCCTGAGCTGAGCCGATGGGTATAAGATGTGTTGAGTTCTCTAGCTCTGACCCTAGCTACAACATGTACTCGAAGCTACGTAATTTATAATCCAGGTACAAATCCTGTCCACCAAGGGTCGCATTAATCTAGTTCATTGTCTCTGTCCGTAGCACGTTCTCTATACACACAATCAAAAGAATAAATTTTTCGCCGTCAATTCCACCATGTCCTAGGTTATTGGAATATGTCATGTACGACCTTGTAGAGCTTGCCAAACGATCAAAACTACCAAATATTCGTGAATTTTGCTGCTTCCCTCTCCTATTCATGTCGGCGTTACCAGTGACCATCGATTACGAATCTGATGAAATGGAAGTGGTATATGTGGACTTTTTGGCTTCTTGTCGTATGTGCAGGACAACTCGACAAGCCAATACGGATTGAAGGACACGTTCCATGCTGCCCCAAGAATATCAGTACTCAAGGACCATGCAAAGGACGCCAACGCACGTTAATAGCAAATCAATGTATTCTTTCTGTATGGAAAAGGATTGGAATAGTCCTTCACTGTGATGCAGAGCCCAACCCACCGAGAGCTTGAATATCACGAAAAAGTTCAAGAAGGCAATAACTAGGAATAATTCATAATTCGTATGTGTGTGAGTATCAGATGGTGGGGCCGACGCACTGAACACATAAATGTAGTACATGATGCCTGGAAACATGTTGTGGATTAGAGCGTCATTGAGCCAGACATAAATAACAGAACGCACCATCACGATGAACAACTTTCATAAGACTAGAGCTTGTGCCCGATCTGACTATTGAACATGGTAAACGAGGCGAATCCCACAATCAGAGTAAACGGATGGCCTACAGACTGAAACCGCCCGAATGGTTATCAGGAGCAACATTACTTATAACAGGTCAAAAAGAATGAACGAGAGAGGCATGGGACTAAGAACAAACTCACCTCCATCATATGACATACCTGCAATAAACGAAATGGAGAATATCGTACTTGGGCTGTGTTTAGTACAGCCTAGTAGGTGAGGTATTGACTTATCAGTGACTGCCAACGGTTGTCAACGTGAACATCAGATAAATAAATATGAAGTATTCACAGGTCAAAGTTCGAAGATAAAGCCCAAAGGGAACTGCAATAATAATCCAGGTTAGGATATAGAGTACGACGAGGCCAAGTCCTATCCGTGGGCGTTTTTCCCAAACAACCCAAGTTCGTATTGTGAACATTGCTATGGTTAATTTAGCACGGAGGAGTTGATGTATAGCAAAGGACGGGTACGTACAGTTTGCGATAGCAATACCGCAGAAAAACATGACTAAGACGACACAGTGTAAGAGATCATTACTCGCACCAACGGAAGTGAAATGGCCTCACAGGCAATACATCGGTACAACATCCCGCACACATGCGGCGGAAGACCGTCAACGAACATAACTAGTATAGCAAAAACTGTTTTAACCCTCAACTGAAAAGACGCGAAATATAGACTCACAAAGAACGACAAGAGTGACATCAATAAAAGGCACATACCGCTCCAACAAGTATAACACCTTCATTGTGCTCCATGGCGCTTGCCAGACAAAGGGCACTTCCATATCGAGCGTTAAAAGCCAGTCCATGAACTGTGAATAACAAATAGTATGTAAATACAGACTATCGAAAAAAGTTACTCAACGTACCATGATTGTGTAACCTGCGACTGTTATCTTTGGAGTTGGTGGCGGCTAGCAAAGATTGAATACGTTCGGAGCGCACCTGTAGCACCCTATAATAGTATAGTGAGATGTTTATCATGGTTGGTACGCCCGTCCAAGGGGGACAACTTACTCTGATATAGCCTACTGCCCGAATGCCGGATACAAGCTCAGCTAGAATCTCTGGATCCATCGTATACAAGATTGATTTTCCGATGGTTTATCGACGCGCTACGGCACGAGAGGGGGGTAATGGGTGAACATCGTCGGACAGTGGAAATGTGTCATTTAAGCACAAGGATTTCTCCGGCGGCGGGACCCTAATACGTAGTATGACATGGGCAAGCTGTCTAAATCGGAGGATGTTCGAGCGCGATAGATAATTTTGTAAAATCAGACCAACAGTAATGCCACGTTGAGAGCGACCTAACTTTTGATGGAATGGCAACAGCAGTCCCGCACACTCAGGCTCCACCCGGTTTCATCCTACCACAACCGACTGCAGTCCATATACCTTCATCTCATATTGACTCCAAGTTTTTTCTCACTCGGGGCATTTACGATGAGCGGATGGTACTCTTCGTCATAAGCACCGGCCCGCTCCTTTGTGTGACTCATGGGCAGTGAATTCCATGCCATTCAATCCATCTGATTGATTGCCCTGGCACCTCCCCCCCTGGTGAATGATAGATACACACTTACTTTTATGAACGATGTGATCATTTGCATAGTGTGACGACAGATCGAAACGTTGCAAATTTGTTCAGATTGTTCCCAGAAGAAATTGAATGTGGGCTCGTCTCTGGAGTCTCCGGCCGTGGACAACTTGGATTGCATGTTATACCGTCATCCTGCGCGCTACGTGCTAGCCTGTCCATGAATATGATGATGGACTCAACAAAACTGTAAGTCCAACACAAAACGTTTATGCACCTCCAAAAATAAGATAAATACTAAACAGGTAACAACCTGAGAAAACGGACAACCCAGAATACACCGGTCCACTCATCACCTAAGCACCAGCAAACCAACCTCATAAGTTCTCCCAACCAATTCCACAGCACCTCCCTCCAGCAGCTGACCACCCCTCTAAACTTCTTTAGTAAAATACCGGCTGGTGTAATAACCTTCCAATAGGCGACACCCATATGTAGACCCAAGCAAAGCCGGTGACGTGTTACTCGGCTAAGGCTGAGCGTTGAGACGTTGACGGGCTTGGAGCCGACAAACCAACATAAAATGATCCAAGGTCGAATGCTATACACCCCCTGCCCCCCGGTTAAACTCCGTCGCGACACTCCTGTCACCGCTCTGTGTCATTTCTCCAGCCACGGCTGGTGTTGCTGTAGCTACAGCTGCGGTTGATGTTATTATGGTTATTATGTTTCTATAATTGCTGCTGCTACTCAGCTCCCATAACACCTCCACCCACAAAACCCAAGGAAACGGGCCAACGGTGAGGCATCGAGGGAAAAACTGGATTAGATTCATATAGAAACTAATACCTTTGTATGCAATGGATTCGGACAGACTCTTACATAGCTTAGCCCACGCATATTCGTTACGGGCCGGATGATACGACACTATGTTTTGTTGTGTATATACCATTTTCATCGGACTCTATGTTTCCAGTTCACTCTATTACATAAGCATACCTGT
>QFDT01000318.1:0-11586 GCA_003315915.1 Macrolepiota dolichaula | reverse complement strand
TCAGTTGCTGGCTATACTTTGGTATCATCACTTCACCAATTCACCTATTAGCAGGCTGGTTAAGGATTCCGATCCTTAATTAGCTAGGCGCCTCCTAACTTAGGTCTAGGAGCCTGCTGAACCATAACAGAGGGTGCAAGTTGGTATGTTCACTAGATTGGGAGGGTATAACCACAGTGCAGCTAGCTACTGGCCTGTTAATTATCCTTGCAACTTCTTGATCTTGGTATCTGTAGTGACGTAGCCATCATTTAGGATTCAATACTATCTTCCAATAAACAACCTTTGTCTGTCATCATCTAGCAACCACCCTGTTAGCGAGCGCTTACTCGCTAGCTAGCCAAAAACCCTTTATTGAGATTATCTCGCTAGCTACCAACCCTTTCAACCCCTCTCTCTTTATCTGATTATCTCCCCTTCACTACTTGTTTGCAAGCACACTAGTAAATAGTATTGGTGATCTTAGTGACCCAGTACAACATTAGTGATTTATATATTAATTTCACTTATACTACCTATCTAGCACATTAGTGCCCCTATTATGCTACATGTGGCCCCACTTGTTGCCAATTCTACATTGTGACCAATAGCCGGGCCCTGTCCCTGACATTCCTCTCATTCCCACAGCTTGTACATATGTGCAACACTGCCCTCTCACGTGCCAAGTCCACCTTGAAGGTGGACTCAGCATGTTTTTCTTTGTTTGGTGTCACTTGTGCCACCTCCACTGTCCCAACCAACGCTGACCTTGACACAGTCACGTTGGCTTTGAGTGCCAAGCTCCCCACTGCCTCCCTCTCCCTCCCGGCATTGAAGTCCTTTATCAAGGTCATTGATGTCCCCTTCCACAAAGTCAGCCATGGCACTCCTCCTTTCATCAATGAGTTGCGAGCTGAGCTCTGCTCATCTATTATTAACCTCTCACACATGTCGCATATGCAATTCATACAAAACACCCCTAAGTCTGATACCAGTACCCTCTGGATCAACCTAATCAACACACAGCGAGGCATCCGTGCCTCCTCCTACATCAACTGCTGACTCCTTCTCAATGGAGCCGATTGATAGGAAGGTCCAGGAACTAAGAGAAAACCAAGTAACCGAGGTTGCCCAAGATGCCCAAGCAACTGAGAGGAGGGAAGTCCGAGGGGATAAGGACACAGGAGAGTGGAGAGGTGATATTGGACCAACAGAGCGCTGTGGCTGAATGGTGGCATAGAAATTGAGGATCTTGTTGCTATGGGGAAAGCTTAATGGACAGCGGAAGTTGTCTGGAAGATCTTCGGATGGGTTCTTAACAATGCCTTGCAACTTTGCTACATCCATTTCAATGGAATTTGGAGTAACAACTGCTCCAAGGTACTTGATGTGTTGTTTCTCAAATTCACACTTCTCTGGTTTGAGGTAGAGATTGTGTTCTCAAAGTATCTTGAGGACTTGACAAGTGAGTGTGCAAAGTTGTTGCTGAGTTGGGGCATGGATAAAGATATTGTCTTTATATACAAGAACTACAAAGAAGAAAGGGGATGCCATGGGCAATTCAGAAGGGCCAATAGGGGATGGATAACCAGTATTGGCAGTCAATATTTTGTGTCACATGTGCCAGTCAGCCAGCACATCCAATATTACTAGGTGTGGGAGGGGAGTGATGGGTTGGTGGACCATTTACCAGTGTACCAACCAGGGAGTATGGCATTCTCATCATAGGGCCTGACCAGCCGGTTCTGTATCCAACCCCACCCCTGGTGCATCTTGGTAATGTTGGCCTCAGTGAGGTTGGTACCCCACATCCATTTTAAGGATGGGTGAGGAGTCACCTGATCATGCTCAGCAACCGCATTCTCATGGATCCAGTTGATGAGTTCATTTCTGGGAAGCTATCTAACTGATTGGCAAGGCTTGTTCTGGTGAGGTTGAGCTAAGCTGGTTGAGGCCATGGAGCCGGTTGGCAAGGGAACAGGGGCTGGAACTGATCAGGGCTGTGAAGGTCCAGGGTCTGGTCAGGCACTGTATGCTTCCTCCAGATGGGATGTAGCCTTGGTGAGGGCAGCCATCCTGATTTCATAAAATCCAGTGGCACAACACATGCCAAGCTGGAACTCTGTCTGTTGCTTATTCTCCATGTCACAGATTATGATCTGGAGGGATTGGAGGTGCTAATAATGCACTAGCTAGGTAGTATATGTGAAATTAATATGTAAATCACTAATGTTGCACTGGGTCACTAAGATCACCAATACTAACTACTAGTGTGCTTGCAAACAAGTAGCGAAGGGGAGATAATCAGATAAAGAGAGAGGGGCTGAAAGGTTTGATAGCTAGCGAGGTAGTCTTGCTAAGGGGTTTTGGCTAGCTAGCAAGTAGGTGCTTGCTAATGGGGTGGTTGCTAGATGACAACAAACAAAGATTGTTTATTGGAAGATAGCATTGAATCCTAAATGACACCTATGTCACTATAGATACCAAGATAAAGAAGTTGTGAGGATAGTTAACAGGCCAGTAGCTAGCTGCACTGCGATTATACCCTCCCAATCTAGTGAACATACCAACTTGTACCCTCTTGATACAAGCTGCAATAAGAGCTCTAGTAACTGTTTGTCAGTCAACTTGCTAGATCCAATCTATAGGAATTCTCACTAACTCAATTCACTTTCTAAGTCTGAGGTCTCTACTGACTGAAGCTAATCCTTAATTCACACTAGACTGGTCACTTAATAAATCACTTATATATGATCTATTGTTATGGACCCAGGGACTCATGTCCTAGTTCCTGAGGGACAGAACCTTCTCAGAGTCATCTCTGGGCACACCTCCGATTACAGGCTCACGCCTCTTCCCCCTGTCTATGATTGTGATGAACTTAATGCAGTTCTGCAACGAGCTATGCATGCGGCTCCCTACCGTCACATAATCGGAGACAGCGAAGTCCTTAGCACGTATCCAATGTGCTGGATGGCAGCCATTGAGAATGGATGGCGCCCCTATCCGGTCACGGATAATTGCACAACCTGGCAACATCCCTACATGTTCTATGATGAGCAGGAACTTCCTAGAGTTCTTGCTGTGCTCATTGAGTCAGGAGAATACGGGCATCACTATCCGTCGCAGCCTTAGCTGTTCGACGACTTGTCCGATGCTTCTTCTGACTCCTCAGAAGATGTACCACTTCATGCTATTGCCTCCTATTACCAGGAGATGTCCTTGGAGATCATTCCCTATGATCTCTCATCCTCATCCTCGTCTTCCTTGGTCTCCTCATCCTCATCCGCAGCGCCTACACCTCAGGAGTCCTCCATGGGCTTCCCCACTTCGTCCAAATGTTCTACTGTCTCAAGTAATGATGACTCGGAGTAGATAGAACGTTATAGTAGATCATGGACTATGATCTAGATACAGACTGACTCATTGGACACTCTGTAGTGTACTAGTAGTTTCTCTCTTTCGATTGATGACTCAGACAGACACTTATGACTCGTATATACAGTAGTACACAGACGGCCTCTGGACTTGTATAAATAGGCGTAGATTACAGGATCAAAAACTTCAAGTTTTTGATTCTCTTCTGTTGTAACTTAACTGTTACCCGTCTAATCCAAGATTGGTCGATCTTAACTTCTAATCCTCTGAAGTTAAGGACTCATAACCGCGACACTTCAACGTTATCAGTTGCTGGCTATACTTTGGTATCATCACTTCACCAATTCACCTATTAGCAGGCTGGTTAAGGATTTCGATCCTTAATTAGCTAGGCGCCTCCTAACTTAGGTCTAGGAGCCCGCTGAACCATAACATCTATCACTAGACAAGCTGGCAAGGTTACTTGCCCAGCATGCTTGCTAGCAAGGGGTATTTATACATTGTGAGACTAACTAGATTACAAATAAAGGAATAGTAAAATATTGGAGTATTGGACTGTTGGACTTCCACTATGTCACAGATTTGGCAGAATACATTGTTTACGTTATATCTCGCCGAATACTGGGCCGTTTACCTCGTGCGTAGCACCGTTCGAAAGCCCTTGTCCGTCGCATTTTGACAATACCCGGGACGTCGCGGGGCGTGCATCCGTTCAGGAGCTACATGCCGATCATTACTATCTATATCATGTGTTGATTATCTGTGCCATCTGTAGTTTATCACTCCTCATCATTCTAGAGGGTTCTGGAATGATCAGTAAGATAAGATCTTTATCTATGTTGTCATATGGTGTCATTGTTAACAATCAGTAAGGGTTTTATGCCATTGGCTAGGAGATATTAGTTTCTCCATGTAATTAGTAAGGACTAGAGTTCCTGGGGTCATCTGGTAGTGTCCCAGGTCCTAGCCCTCTGTGTATATAAACTAGTTGTCTGGTGTCTGTAGGACCCAGACTTAACAACTTGTCTACAGCCTAGCCTGTCTTATCCTCTATCTACTATCTGATCTTTGACCTCTTCACTGCTTCTACTTGCTTATCTAAGACTGCTGTCCCCCTGCTTGTATACTGAGCTTAGGTAAGCATCAGGATTTGTGATACACTAGCTACCCTATAACCTGGGTTGAGGGTTTGCTAGTCCAATAGGAAGCCTATCTAGTTATCCCTGAGGTGTGTCTGTGTGAACAGTGTTCTTGTGAGCTATGGTACCTAGCTACATCCATTGGTAGCTAGGATTGGTAACATATGGCATCAGGTTGTCATGCATACCTGAGTATTATCTTTATTCCAACATGTGGCCATTAGTTATTGAGTGATTGATAGCTAGCTGGCTCCTTACTATTGGCACTTGGAGCAGCTCTGCAGTGCCTTGTGAACCCAAGTGCTCATGAGATATCTCCTTGCTAGCTGGCCCTTCTGATGTGTGCCTCAGTTCAATTCTGGAGGAGTTAGTTAGCATGGCTGTGCACTGACTAATTGCTAGGCTTGAGCCATAGCTAGAGTACTATTTTGCGAACTGGTCTTAAAGACTCATCTTATTCTAAATGGACTGACATTGCTTGTTATTGTTATGGTTCAGCGGGCTCCTAGACCTAAGTTAGGAGGTGCCTAGCTAATTAAGGACCAAGATCCTTAACCAGCCTGCTAATAGGTGAATTGGTGAAGTGATGATACCAAAGTATAGCCAGCAACTGATAACGTTGAAGTGTCGCGGTTATGAGTCCTTAACTTCAGAGGATTAGAAGTTAAGATCGACCAATCTTGGATTAGACGGGTAACAGTTAAGTTACAACAGAAGAGAATCAAAAACTTGAAGTTTTTGATCCTGTAATCTACGCCTATTTATACAAGTCCAGAGGCCGTCTGTGTACTACTGTATATACGAGTCATAAGTGTCTGTCTGAGTCATCAATCAAAAGAGAGAAACTACTAGTACACTACAGAGCGTCCAATGAGTCAGTCTGTATCTAAGATCGTAGTCCATGATCTACTATAATGTTCTATCTACTCCGAGTCATCACTCTCTGAGATAGTAGAACGTTCGGACGAGGTGGGGAAGCCCGTGGAGGACTCCTGAGGCGTAGGTGCTGCGGACGAGAATGAGGAGGCTGAGGAGGACAAGGGTGAGGATGAGAGATCATAGGGAACAATCTCCGAGGACATCTCCTGGTAATGGGAGGCAATAGCATGGAGTGGTACATCTTCTGAAGAGTCAGAAGAAGCATCGGACACGTTGTTGAACAGCCAAGGCTGCGACAGATAATGATGCCCGTATTCTCCTGACTCAATGAGCGCAGCAAGAACTCTAGGAAGTTCCTGCTCGTCATAGAACATGTAGGGATGTTGCCAGGTTGTACAATTATCTGTGACCAGATAGGGGCGCCATCCATTCTCAATGGCTGCCATCCAGCACATTGGATACGTGCTAAGGACTTTGCTGTCTCCGATTATGTGGCAGTAGGGAGCCGCATGCATAGCTCGTTGTAGAACTGCATTAAGCTCATCACAATCATAGACAGGGGGGAGAGGCATGAGCCTGTAATCGGAGGTGTGCCCAGAGATGACTCTGAGAAGGTTCTGGCCCTCAGGAACTAGGACGTGAGTCCCTGGGTCCATAACAGTTATGGTTCACCTAGAGGGCACTGCAAGGATGGCCACTAGGCTAGTCAACACTGAAGGATCACTTCAATGATCACCTTCAGCTGACAATGCTAGTTGTCCTTTAGTACTGAACAGAGACTGATATCTTCTGCTGTTGACAAACAGAAGAATGCTAAGTTTACTCATACAATGATAGAGCTATATTTGAGAGAGAGAGAGAGAGGACAAGAATAGAGGGGTAGGTAAACAAAATAAACAAAATAAATGAAAGGTTGAAGCTGAAGCTTCAACTACAGAATAGTCTGTTATTTATACACTTTGAGATACTTCTGACTTTACTATTTTGTCCATTGCTAATTAAGATGAAACACTGCTAACAGGATTGGAAGGAACATTGGAGCAAAATGGCATTTTGGGAATGGAAGCCTGTTGTGAAATGGAAGATGACAGATCTACAGAATCCGTACTATTGGAGTTCTCTTGATCCAAAGGCAATGATGATGTGGAGAAGTGGCTGATACAAAGATCAACAGGGGAGTTGGTCCAGTGGAGGTCATAGGGTCAGCCCATCAGGTACAGGTGGGTGAAGGAGGTATCTCCAATGATCTGTCTCCATCCGTAGTTGTCGGATCTGGTGAGTGCAGGCCAAGCAATAGTGGTCTCATAGAGTTCGTGCCAATAGATATGGATGAATGGTGAATTATCCCATACTTGGCAAAGGTGGTGGTTGAGGTACTGGGACTTGTACCAAGGGGGCGGGGGCGTTCCATGTGGGGAGGTGGATTGGCCCAGTACTTCTTTGTAGTCCGGAATATCGAGTAATTCAAGATGCCACTTGTAGAGCCAGTGTAAGGGGTTTGTCGTCAAGACCATAACATTGTTGGTACCTCAGGCTACAAGATTATGATTTCACTCTCTGGCACATCCCAGGAAAGACAAACACCAAAGCAGATATCCTGTCCCCCACGCTTCAGACGATGATCCGCAAGCTGTCCGCTGATACCTCGATGAGGCTAGTGAGGCTTGTGATCAAGCGCTTTCTTCCTTCTCTTCTCTTCTTATTTCAACAGATGGCTCATGTCCAAATAATTCTTCTAACAAAATGTACGGTCAGGGCTACAGCCCCTTTTCATTTTCTTCTACTTCTGCTTTCCTCATTTTTGACTCTTCAATTTCTTCTCCTATCAAATCCCATGTTGTGCCTTGCAGACATGTACTCTCCTCGGACTTGGAATTGTATGCTCTTAGGCTTGGTCTCCTTTCCTCTCTTTCTATTTTCTCTGATGTTACATGTTCTTCTGATTGTAGCATTACCCATATTTCTATCTTTACTGACTCAATTTCATGTGCTAAATGTCTGTTTGACTACAGCACCCACAGTGCACATCAAGACACCCTCGCTATCACTGAACCCCTCCACTCATGGCTCTCCATCTCTCCATCCCACAAGATCTCCTTCTGGAATATCCCGTCATCGCTTAAATGGTTGATCCACCACCAAGCCCACAAACTCGCCAAGTCCTTGCAAGTACCATGCATCCCCAATCATTCTCAACGCTCCCTCAGCTTTATCTGCAAATTGTGGACTGACTGTTATTTCTGGTTGTGGCAGCACTGCCACACTTCCAACAATACTTCCTACCAAGGAAACTACTTCCTCAACCTCATGGGTGCAAACAACCACCCCATCCTCCCAACCTATGCCAACGGCGGTTCATGGCTCACATGAGACATGATGCTGTCACTAGCTGCATGCCTCACACACTGCATTTCCAACCATGCACCCATTGGCACCTACCAAGAGTGCTTCTTCCCAGATGCCCCCACATTGTATCCATGTGGTTACATGCTGGAAACATGTGAACATATTATCCAAGACTGTCCATGGTTCAAGCGGCTGTTTTCAAATGAGCACTACAACAACCTAGTGTGGTTGATTAAATTTCTGGACGACAACCCACTGGCATTCGCCTTCCTGCCTGATGACGGTGACCCACTCTGGAGAGAAACCATACACAACCAAGCCCTATGTAGACAGGACCAGCAGCAAAATTTCATCAAAGATGTACACTAAAGCATTGGACATCAACTCATGGTTAGTACTTTCTACTTTCCCCTTTTTTCTTGCAAGGGCAGTTATAGGGGAATAGCAAACCATTTTTCTGCCCCTCCACATTCCTGGACCTGTTTCCTTTCTTTGTTGTTTCTGTTTGTCAACTTCTGCTTTGTTATTGCAGTTGGCACCACTTCTCATCTCCATATTCAGACTACTAGTTTAGTTTCTCTCATCTCCCTCAACTTGACTTGCTTTGCTCACCTTGTCTTGGTCATGTAGTTTTTCATTTCTCTGTCTGTCTACTTCTCTGGCTTTGGACTTGGGACTGCTACCACGCGCCCATTTGTACTCAAGTAGATCTTAGTGCAATAAAATTGGATTTAAAAAAAAAAAAAAAAGCAGATATCCTGTCTAGGAGATTGCAAGGGAACAAAGAACCTGAACCAAAAGTTATGGTGTTAAAGGAGAACATATTTGTTAGAAGAACCAGAAATGAACACCTTACACTGCCCATCCAAATATTTCAAACTGAAAACTACCCGATTACCCCAAAAGAAGAATGGGATGCGGAGATAAGAAAAGGGCAACTCAATAGATAGGTCTACAAATGGATAAAAGAAGAACCACTACACATGGTCACAATTGACAAAGTAACATACTGAGACAATTGCATATGCATACCTGCAGATACAAACCTCAGAGAGAAAATCCTCACAGAACACCACAACTCACCTGACACTGGACACCCAGGGCAGAAGAGAATGTTGGATCTCCTCAAGAGGTTGTACTACTGGACATCAATGAAAAAGGATGTGCAGAAATTCATAGAAAGCTGTGACAGCTGTCAAAGAAACAAGGTACTATGCCACAAGAAGACAACCCCACTACATCCCATACCACCAACAGAAGGACCATGGACTGAAATCACAGTTAACATGATTGGACCACTACCAGTGTTCAAAGGAGCAGACACAATTTTGGTAGTAGTTGACAGATTCTCCAAAATGATCTGACTTATCACAACCATGACTACCCTAAGCTCAAAGGGACTAGCAGAGCTATACAGGGATCACATTTGGAAATCACACGGTGTCCCAAATGTAATCATTAGCAACAGGAGACCGCAGTTTGCAGCAAAGTTTATGGAGAACTTATGCAAGGCTCTAGGGACTGACAGAAGACTGTCCACAGCATACCACCCTCAGATGGACAGACAAATGGAATACATCAATCAGGAAGTTGAGGCATTCCTATGACACTATGTGAACTACCAACAAAATAACTGGGCAGACTGGTTAGCAGCAGCAGAGTTCCAGTATAATGACAAACAGCACAGTGCCACAGGATACTCTCCATTTATGGAAGACACCCCTGGAAAGGAAACCTGACCACAAACTCCAAAACACCTGTAGTAAAAGAATTCATCAAGGACCTAAATGCAATCAGGAAGGAAGTATTGGAATGTCTGACAACAAAAGGAGACGAAACAAAATGAAACCATGATGGCAGACAAGGCAAGAAATGTGAACTATCTATAGGACAATGGGTATGGCTCAATGGGACAAACATCAAGACCAATAGACCCATGGAGAAGCTAGACAACCAAAGATATGGGCCATTCCAAATCACTGAACAGATTGGAATATCAGCATACCAATTGAAGCTGCCCAAAGACTGGATCATACACAATGTCTTCAACAAATTGCTACTAACACCACACTGGGCACCGACATACATGGGACAAGAAACACCACTGCTGCCACTGCCAGTGCTAATTGGAGAAGAAGAAGAGTATGAAGTAGAAGAAACCTGAGGAGAATGCAAAAGGGGCAGAGAAACACAATACCTGGTACACTGGAAGGGATATGGAGATGAACATGACTCATGGATACCCGCATCCTCATTAGGAAACGCACAGGAAGTACTGGAGTCATACAAAAAGTCCCTTGAAGAGCAAGGAAAATCTATAAAGGGGGGCAGAAATCTCCAAGACCAAGCATTAACTGCACACTTTGAACCATGTCCACCACTGAAAACCACCAATCTGTTGCCTCCCTCTTCAACACTGAGGAACCCCAAGCACACAACTCTATCACTCAAGACGTTACCATGGATGAAGTCACTTTGTCAGTCACCCAGATGATCACAGAGTACAGGAAAGGTGCATCCATTGATGAGATGCTGAGCTGCGTCAATGACATATCCAACATACAGAAAGCAGTATCCACAGCAAAATCAGCAATGAAAGATGCACAACTAGTCCTAACTGCAATTGCACCACAAATACAAGCAGCAACCCAGGGACAGAGGAGACACAACCAAGCCATCAACCACATAGAAGACATACAAGTCAACCTAGAGAACTTCATAGATGCAGACATTGGAGGGAAATTGTCGTCCTTATGCTCCATCCTATCCAAAGTGCTTGTCCTTGTACACTATGATGGAAACAACAAGAAAAAAGGAGCAGTCAAGTTAGCACAACTTCTCATGGGCATGGACCCATATCCCCTAGAGAGCAGGAAGGCTAGAAGGTCAGGAAAAATGGATAGAGAAGAAAGAGAGGACAAAGAAGAAACCAAACACATCCTGTGTTATGATCGTCTCCTCTATCCTGTAACAGTATGTCACTTCTCTTCGTCGTCTTGAACTTGCCCTAGTCTTTTTCCCTTCTCGTCTATTCTTGTTACCATCATTCCTAAGAGCTGTGCCTCCTCCTCCGTTTGCCTGATCGGTCTTGGGCCGAATTTCCTTATTATGTATGCACTAAAGATAGCGACAC
The DNA here is from genome assembly GCA_003315915.1 of Macrolepiota dolichaula. Classification (NCBI taxonomy): domain Eukaryota; kingdom Fungi; phylum Basidiomycota; class Agaricomycetes; order Agaricales; family Agaricaceae; genus Macrolepiota; species Macrolepiota dolichaula. The sequence goes on along the minus strand of QFDT01000318.1, from coordinate 732 downwards.
CTCGGTGAAAGGGTCGGGGATTGGATCTCGATGTGCGGACTTCATCTACGATGTATTTGTATATTGATTAACTTGGACAAACGTCGATACTGCCTCATATACTGAAGCGTAGAGTACTGTGTACCTTAGCTTTAGTATTGTTGTTAACCAGCGTGTTCTTATCGATATCGTTCGACGTTGCAAATCTGTTCCCTCGGTCGTCTTCAGTGACGACTAGACTTACCATATAACACCTGCCTGGAAGCTCTGTGCGTCGCTCAAGTTCAGGAGACGACCCCTCCGTCGTTACATCGAGGAGACCTTCGTCTTGCTCGACTCCACTTGGCGCTTACCTCGTTCTCTAGTCTGGGACTACGGATCGACTGGTAGTACTGCTGAGGCGACTTCTCAGCGGCCCATCTTCTGGCACGGCTTTGGACTAGGTCCGAGCATAACAGTATACTAAAGCTCATCACCCCCTTCTCTGCTTCTCTCTCTCGCCCTCCGTCCTGAAAAGATAACTTCAGTGGACAACCTTCGTCCTTCAAGATAACTTCAGTGGACATCCCTCTCTATTTTTCCTACCGCCAAAATCGCTTCTCCAATCCCTCCCTCAGCTCCTCCTATCAGGTGCACCACGTCTGGACCTTACAACCGAACCCACATTCCCAGATTTCGCCCTCCCTCTGACGAACGAGTCTCTCAGTACACCGCCATCTACGAAAAAGCTCTCAACGACCTCGCCTTTCGAGA
>QFDT01000316.1:0-30052 GCA_003315915.1 Macrolepiota dolichaula | reverse complement strand
CCCCTGCATTGGTTATACAAGTGGCACCTCGAACTTCTTGACATTCCGGACTATGAAGAAGTACCGGGCCGATCTACCTCTCCACACGGAACCCCTCCGCCCCCTCGGTACGAGTCCCAGTACCTCAACCACCATCTCCACCAAGTATGGGATAATTCCCCCTTTATCCACATCTATCGGCACAGACTCTACGAGACCACAATCGCTCGGCCCGCACTCACCGGAGCCGACAACTATGGATGGAGGCAGATCGTCGGAGATACGTCCTTCACCCACCCGTACCTGATGGGCTGACCCTACGACCTTCATTGGACCGACTCCCCTGTCAATCTCTCTATCAGCCACTTCTCCACAATGTCATCGCCTTCGGATCAAGAGAACTCCAATAGTACAGATTCTGTAGATCCGTCGTCTTCCATTTCACAGCGAGCTTCCATTCCCGGAACGCCATCCTGTTCCGATGTCCCTTCTGATCCCATCAGTAGTGTTTCATCTTAGTGAGCAATGGACAAAATAGTAAAAGCAGAAGTATCTCGAAATGTATAAATAATGGACTATTCTATAGTTGAAGCTTCAGCTTCAACCTCTTGTTTACCTCCCTCCTTTCTATGCTTGTCCTATCTCTCTCTCAAATACAATCTTATTGTTGCATTCCCTTGAGTGAACTTAGCGTTCTCCTGTCTGTCAACAGCAGGAGATATTAGTCTTTGTTCAGTACTCCAGGACAACCAAGTGTTGTCAGCCGAAGGTGATCATTGAAGTGATCCTTCAGTGTTGACTAGCCTAGCGGCCATCCTCGCAGTGCCCTCTAGGTGAACCATAACATTAGGTTGAAGCTCTTATTGGAAACCTCTGCATCCAGTAATACCCCCACCCCCGCTTTTGCATCAAGCCTCGTCGCTGTTTCAGAAGCTAGTCGGATTGATACGTCTTGTCACTACCTTTTCAACTCTCTCAAAGGCTCATGCTACATCACTGTCCTCAAGAGAACTGCTAGTGGTCAAACTAAATCCCAGTGTGGTATTTGACAACTCGGTCACCAGATTATCAGTATAAACCCCAGAGTGGTATCTGACAATCAGGAAACTCTACACCCTGGATTACAGAAGTAAAGCCCAGAGTGGTATTCTCAATCCAACCTCAAGAAGTAAATCCCAAGTGGTATTCTTTTTTTTCAAGTCTACGTTTAGCAAAGGAACGTCACGTCTAGTCGCTGTCCACCCACCACCAAAACGTCTCACTATCAAGAACACTTCAGCCAGGAAGCGCTTGAAGAACCTCATATCTATTCCTACTCACTTCCTAATTCACCATTTCCGAAGACGCCCTTGCATGACTTCAAGAATCTGCCAGGCAACAAGCAGTTTCCCAACAACAACAACAACCCCCTCCCCCTAGATCCACACTCCCTTCTTGCAGAACCGACCGCCACAATCCCCAGACCACCCACCCCTATTCCACAGAACCCAAAGCCCGTACCAGGTTACCCCAGTCACAGGAACCGTCATTACCTCACATCCCCGCACCAGTTCAGAGATCTGCATCCCAGACATCAGCCACAGATCTCCCCACAATCTCCGCAGATCCCTGATCATCTCAGTCTACAAGATCGCATCAACACTCTACCAGAGGAACGTCTCAACAGTCTAGTCATTCACCTCCAGCACAGGAATACAGAGATCAACCACCCCACTTTTCCGACTCAAGCAAACCGGATCAGTTCACATACAATCCCTTGACCTCTCAGTCCGTCTTTGATCAGTCAGAATGAACCCTTTTGGGATCATTCCACACCTTGCCCAGACAGTCCACAACACAGCTGCAACAGTACTCAGCTAGCACCCCAACTCTGCCGCCGGTGTTACCTACTCACTCAGCTACTTGAACACCCATTTCATCACCCACTCAGCCTCAGCACACCCCCGCACCAACAACCATGGGATCTACAGCAACTGACCCAAAACTTCCACCCCCAACTACCTCAATGGACACCCAGATGCCTACCGCACCTGGAAGGAACACATTCTCCTCTATGTCACCAACACCAAGTCCCTCAGCACTAATGCGCAGAAGATCACTGCTGCACTCCTCTATATGGGAGGACAGGCCAACGAATGGAGAAGAGCTTATATTGAGTCCCATAAAGACGCCAATGGAAATTTTGATACACAACAGACATGGTCCAATTTCATCAAGGAACTCGACCGCTCATTTGTATCCACCCAGAGGCATCTTATTGCCATCGACCAGCTCAGAACAATTCGCCAGAATGGTCGACCCGTGGATGAATACATCAATCAATTTAAGAACCTCGCCACTGACGCAAACATCACGGCCGATGAAACAAAGATCATCTTCTTCCAGCTCAGATTGGACCCGTATTTCGCACAAAGAGTTATCTCCCAAAACCCAGGCTCCAATATCACGGCTTGGCACAATGCCGCACGAAATGCAGAAGCAATGGCTCTCTTGGAACAAGGCTACTACTCTAACAGAGCTAGAGCAAATCCCAGACCTGCCTACCAGAAGAAGAAACATTGCCCTTTTTCACACAAAGGCCACCATTTCCCAACTTACACGCTGAGTGCAAGCTCTCACACTACCAAAGATCCCTACGCAATGGATGTCGACACACTTCAGCAGACCCTCAACAACATCAGGTTTGACTCACCAAACACCAGATTGGACCCCTTGCAACTGGACTCCTATGCATATGACGAAACCGATAAAGAAACCTCAGACGATGAGGAAGATCCAAACTCTCCACTCTACACCGCCGATGAAGTTAAATCAGCGCTCCAGAAGCATCTCAATGCCCTACTCCCTCCATGCCTCCAGCAAGCCTACAAGAAACGGCTCTGTTTTAACTGCTTCAGGCCAGGACACACAGCCAAGATGTGCAAGGAACCCAAGACGCCCAGAAAACCCTCTTTTCCTCGCCAGGCCAGTGCCCGCAATGAGAAAGGAAAGAACCAAAGATTCACCAGCCAAGCCCAACGAATCAACCACATTGTCAACAAACTCACAGAAGACGAAGTCAAAGGTCTATTCGACCTTGCAGATGAATCTCCAAACGAGGAGATCATAAAGGATTTTGCCTAAGGAGGCTAGCATCTGCGTCTAGACCTCAGAATCTGCCCGAATTGGACAATGTACTATATATGGACAAGGATAAGGACACTTTTCACTCTTGCTCTCACTCCTCTTCCCAAGAATCAGTTAACCAAATGTCTCTTAACCAACAGAACAATATTATTTTCTTGCAAACTACTGTCCACCTACCCAATTCAAAAACCGCAGAACACCTCGCTCTACTCAATTCCAGAGCCGCAGGAATCTATATCGATCACTCTCTCGTCACCTGATAGAATCTCCCCACTACACCCCTGGATCATCCGATCACAATCATTAATGCCGACGGATCAACTAATGATCAAGGGAAGGCCACACATGCTGCAACCCTTAACGTAACCATTGATGGAAAGCGCATGCTCCTCAAGCCAAAAATAATTGGTTTAGGAGGACCCCAAATTATTTTAGGAATGCCCTGGTTAGCCCATTTCAATCTGGACATCGATTGGCAAAAACACACAATGAAATGGAGAAATCCCATCCAAGACAACAGCAGGATCCGCTCCCTTGTCTACTCCATGACAGAACAACCCACCTCTGTCAAGCAAGTCTCCAGAGTACTTGAACTTGAACCCACCTCGTTCGAAGAAATCAATTTCAAGGCCAATGCATCACAGGCTATTGCTCAAGAATACGGAGAAAAGAAAGAAAACAACCCCTGCAAGGTTGTTCCTCCAAAATTCCACCAGTTCCTTGATATATTCGATGAATAACAAGCAACACGATTTCCACCCAGCCGACCCTGGGATCACAAGATAGAACTTATGCCCAATGCCAAGATCCATTCATTCAAACCTTACAAACTGTCCACCCAAGAAGACATAGAGCTTGACAAGTTCATCAAAGAGAACCTTGCCAAAGGCTATATTCGACCATCAAAATCTCCGATGGCCGCCCCTTTCTTCTTTGTTGGAAAGAAGGATGGAAAACTACGCCCATGCCAAGACTATTGTCATCTCAACAAGTACACCATCAAGAACGCATACCCCATTCCCGTTATCAACTCCCTATTGGACAAGATCAAAGGCTCTAATTAGTTCACTAAATTAGATGTCTGCGCCAGATACAATAACATCCAAATCAAGAAAGGAGATGAATGGAAAGCCGCCTTCAAAACCCCTAAAGGACTATTCAAACCCACAGTCATGTTCTTTGGAATGTGCAACTCCCCCGCCACCTTCCAGGCAATGATGGATCACATATTCCAAGATCTTACTGATCAAGGAAAGGTCATTGTCTATATGGACGACATCCTTATCCATGCAGCCACTAAAGAACAACTCGACAAGATCACCAAAGAAGTCCTGAAGATCCTCAAAGAGAATGATCTTTATTTGAAGGCTGAGAAATGCAAATTCAAGAAGCAACGCCTTGAATACCTCGGTGCTATTATTACCCCAACCTCAATTGAGATGGACCATGCCAAACTTAATGGAATCAGAAATTGGCCCGTTCCGACCACAACTCGTGATGTTCGGAAATTTATTGGCTTTTGCAACTTCTACCGCCGCTTCATCAAGAACTATGCCAAGCACGCAGCCCCCCTTAACGCCTTAATGTCTAAAAACGTCAAGTTCCACTGGGAAGCCAAACATCAGCATGCCTTTGAAGACCTCAAGCATTGCTTTATGGAAAAACCCATCCTTGCTATCCCCACCCTGGACCGACCTTTTGAAATTGAAACCAATGCATCCCTATTTGCCTTAGGAGCAGTCCTCTCCCAAAGAGATGAAGATGGTGTCAAATTCGCGGGCCTCATCCCCCTCCATCTTCACCTCCAAAAACTTACCAAACGATGCGGCACTCGCTTCCGGACCCTTCCCGACAACCATCCGCTCAAACTCCTCACCCAGGATGAAGACGGGGAAAAACTGAATATCAAATCCCCTGCCGTAGACTTCCTGTGTGACAGCGCATCAGTCACGGACACCTTCAAGCGCCTACACCCCAGCGCTCAACCCGGTATGCGAGTAGTCGATCATTTCTCTCATTCTCAACTTTCTTTTAAACACTGCCCACGCGCATCAGACAATGATCCGCATGCTGTCCACCGATACCTCAATGAGGCTAGCGAGGCTCGCAATCATGCGCTCTCTTCTCTTTCTTCTATTCTTCTTTCTACGGACAGCTCTTGTCCAATTAACTCTTCTAATAAAATGTACGGTCAAGGGTACAACCCTTTTTCACTTTCTTCTACTTCTGCTTATCTCCTTTTCAACTCTTCTATTTCTTCTCCAATTAAATCTCATGTTGTGCCCTGCGGACATGTAACCTCCTCGGACTTGGAATCGTACGTCCTTCGTCTCGGTCTCCTTTCCTCTCTTTCTTTTTCTTCTGATGCTGTGCGCTCTGACAATCGTAGTATTACTCATATCCTCATTTTTACTGACTCTATTTCGTGTGCTAAACGTCTGTTTGATTACAGCGCCCATAGTGCACATCAAGACGCCCTTGCCATCGCCGAACCTCTCCGCTCTTGGCTATCTCTCTCCCCATCCCACAAAGTTACCTTCTGGGATATCCCCTCATCACTCAAGTGGTCAATTCACCACCAGGCCCATAAACTCGCCAAGTCCCTGCGAGTACCTTGTGTCCCTCATCATTCCAGACGCTCACTCGGCTTCATCCACAAATTGTGGACCAACCGCTACCTTTGGTTGTGGCAACATTGCCACACGTCAAACGATACGTCATACTGAGGAAACCATTTCCTCGACCTCATGGGTTCGAACGACAACCCCGTCCTCCCCACATACGCCAACGGCGGCTCATGGCTCACACGAGACATGACGCCATCCCTCGCCATGCGCCTCACACGCTGCATATCCAATCACGCGCCTATCGGAACTTACCGAGCGCGCTTCTTCCCAGACGCCCCCACGTCGTGTCCATGCGGTCATAGGCTGGAAACACGTGAACACATCATCCAAGACTGCCTGCGCTTCCAGTGGCTGTTTTCAAATGGGCGCTACGACAACCTGGTGTGGCTTATTAAATTCCTGGACGACAACCCATTGGCGTTCGCTTTTCCCCCCGATGACGGGGATCCCCAATGGAGAGAGATCATCCGCAACCGAGCCTTACAAAGATGGGATCGGCAGCAAAACTTCGTCGAAGATGTGCATTAAGGCGTTGGACATCCGACTTACGGTTAGTATTTCAAAACTTTCCTATTTTTCTCGTGGTGGTAGTTACAGGGGAATAGCAAAACCTCCTTCTGCCCCCTCCATCTTCCAGGATATTGCTTTCCTTCTTTGTTGTTTCTGTTTGTCGACTTCCGCTTTGTTATTGCGGTTGGCACCACTTCTAAATTTCACCTTTGATCTACTAGTAAAAGTTTTTCTCTCTTCCTCGACTCGACTCGCTCCGCTCGCCTCGTCTCGGACATACTAGTCTGTCATTCCTCTACTCTCTGGTTTGTGTGTCTCGGATTCTTCTTGGTCTTGGGACTGCTATCGCACGCCCGTTTGTACTTAGTTAGATACTAGTGCAATAAAATTGGATTTAAAAAAAAAAAAAAAAAAAAAAAGATGGTGTCAAACATCCCATTGCATTCTATTCCAAACCATTCTCTAAAACCGAACACAACTATCATTGCTTGGAGCAAGAATGGCTAGCAATTATCCGTGCCCTCAAGGAATGGAGACATCACCTTGAAGGAGCCAGGCACAAATTCATTGTATGGTCTGACCATGAGAACCTCTCAAGATTTAGAGAACCCCAAACCCTGAACCATCATCAAGCAAGATGGACTGCTTACATGGAATGTTTCAAGCCAAATCTCAAGATCAAACACATCCCTGGAAAGAAGAACAGCCCCGCTGACGCATTATCCCAACAACTGGATCATCATCCTGACGAAAAAGACAATCAAAATGTAACTGTCTTTGATGAATCCCTAATAGTCAATTCAGTGGAGCAGATCTCCATTCTTGATCAGCAAGATCTTGATGATGTCAAGAACAATAGGGAAATGATCAATCCAAAATTAGATGACACCCCGGATGATCCTATTCCCCACAGCACTGGGAGAATACTCATCCCCAACGTTACTTCCCTGAAATGTCGCCTCCTGCAATGGATACATGACGCTCCAACTGCCGGCCACCCTGGAATTGCTGAAACACTCCGCAAACTCCAGCAGTTTGTTTATTGGCCAGGAATCAAAGATTACATACAGCACTACATCACTGGATGCCCGAAATGTCAACAGTTCAAGATTAACCATTGCCCCACTAAACCACCCCTGCAACCTATCCCTGGACCTAAATCAACACGACCCTTTGCCCAGATCTCGATGGACCTCATTACCGACCTCCCCCCGTCCAACAACTTTAATTCTATTTTGTCCATAGTGGACCATGGACTTACGAAGGGGATAATTCTATCGCCTTGCTCGAAGACTGCCACAGCCAAAGACATAGCCTCAATTCTGATGGACAAGCTGTTCTCAAAATACGGAATTCCCAATAAAGTCATCTCAGACAGAGACCCTCACTTCGCCGCCAAGTCTATGCAGGAACTATACAAGCTCCTTGACATTGAACCAGCATTCTCCACTGCATATCACCCTCAGACAGATGGCACAACAGAACGATTCAACCAGGAGATCAAAGCCTATCTTGCCATCTATTGTTCATCCAACCCACACAAGTGGAGCCAGAACCTCCCATTGGTCGAATTCACCCACAACAATTGAGTACACTCCAGAAGAAAAGAAACCCCGTTCAAACTTCTCTACAGACACACTCCCAAGACATTCCCATCGACTATCGACGCTACCAACGCCCCAGCAGTCGAAAATAGGATGAAATAATTAACCGAAACAAGGACAAAGGCCCTGGAAGCCCATAACCATGCGCGAGCAATCATGATGACTCGCACAGCCCATAGATCCTTACCCCAGATCAATGAAGGGGATAAGGTTTGGTTAGAGAACCGGAACCTACCAATCAACTACCCATCCAAGAAAATGGCCCAAAAACGAGAAGGACCCTTCATTGTTATCAAGAAAATTTCTCCTGTCGTCTATCAACTCCAACTTCCAAAGACATGGAAGATCCATGACAAGTTCCACGTGTCTCTCCTCACCCCAGCAACTGAGAACACTATTTATGGACCACACCACACTACCCCTCCACCAGTCCTAATTTGCCAAGAAGAGGAATATAAAGTCAAATCAATTATCTGACATCGGAAACACCGCAACAGCCTTGAGTTCCTAATCAAGTGGAAAGGCTATCCAACTTCCAAGAACACATGGGAACCCACCTCCAACTTAGGGAACGCAAAGAAGATCCTCAACGCATATAAACGTTGCCATTGCCTCTGAACACATGCATGTCTTCCGCCCCCACATCTCCCTCACATTCTACCTCACTCTCTACCTCTGCCACAGTTACCAACAATGCCCAAAGTCCGCAGAACCCGTCAAACCAGACAACCCTGAGCCCCAACACCTCATCCGCAGGCAACAGTCCTAGCCCTGCCACCACAGCATCCTCCCAGATTGATACCCTCCGATCCAGCGAGCCCTTATCTCCCCCTCCTAGTTTGGAAGCCGAACGTGACCGTATCCTTCTCCAACTTCTCAAAAGGATCCAACAATATTCGCCCGAACAGAACCCTGCTCTACGAGGGAATAGCAAAATACTTACCATACTCCACTTGTACAGGGTATCACTTGCTAGCAGCATTACTAGCCACCGACTTCTCCTCCGCCTGGACCACGACGTCAGCAGATTTATCAACAACCTTATTCCTGATAACCTCCCCGGAGAAGTACCTGCAGAAATATCCAAACTCTACCAAATCTGGAATTCACAGAGAGCTCGAGGTCCTATGGACACTTGCTCATCACGCCGAGGTTGCCCTTTACCAAATCATATGTTTCCCCAAAACCCACCTCAAGGACATTCCAGACCTCCGCAGCATGGTCAATCAAATCTGACCATACATCCTGTTCCTAGATTCATTCCAAATGATGGTAGCATACCTTCCCATTGCCGAAGCCAACGCCCTCCACCAACTCCTAGCCCTGGGCAACTCACAACCTCTTCCAACCACCACTCTCGGCCTCGTCAAAGCAACCAGATGGACCATCGACAAATAAATGATCGCTCTCAAAGCATACAAGGACAATGATGTCATAACCAGAATCACCAACCAGACCCCGCTCCCTCTTGTAATCAACAGACGAGACTTCCCCAACCACCTCGCCACATCGTCCCGAACAGTGCTGGCTTCTCCTTGCCACGTTCTCCCCATTACGATCCAAGACATCGAGTCTGCATTACGCCCAAATATTACCGCCCTCCAGGCCACGCAGAACTCCAACGAGAACCCTCCCCATTTACGGACCTCCAGCAAACAGTCAGCACCCTCCTCGAATGTGTCCAACGACTCCGACAAGGAGAACAGGCCGCCATCTCCATCGGCCTGCCCTCTACACGCTCCTGCCCCCAGCGCACCAATTCTCCGGCAGCTCCTCTCTCCAAAATTGGAGACAACGAGCCCTTCTCCGATGTTGGAAGTGGACGATCAGATTAGGAATAATAGCGAGTTGGAACTCACAGTTTACGAAGGGGATAATGTTATGGTCTCGACGACAAACCCCCTGCATTGGTTATACAAGTGGCACCTCGAACTTCTTGACATTCCGGACTATGAAGAAGTACCGGGCCGATCTACCTCTCCACATGGAACCCCTCCACCCCCTTGGTACGAGTCCCAGTACCTCAACCACCACCTCCGCCAAGTATGGGATAATTCCCCCTTTATCCACATCTATTGGCACAGACTCTACGTGTTGACAAAGCAGCATTAAGCGCTAGTCATGCTCTCGTCACATGTCACGGGCGCTCGGACCGGATCATTTGCTCTTGCCATACGTTGACAATAGAAGCACTGATCACACGAGGCTGTGCAGAATGAATGTCTGCACACTTCCATTATGCTACTTATGAATAGAACAATAGAGTAGCTGACAGTTCTCCACTTGCATTCATTCTGCATCTGTTGATGGGCTCGTCAGCGTAGTATGTAGTATGTAGATACCCTGGACCCTCTATGGTATATAAGGACCTTAGATACGTCCAATTATGATAACTTTCTCTGCTCCTTAACTTGCTCTCACAAGCAACACCCAAAGCCCTAACAAGTCTTACCACCAGTTTGACTAGCAAGGCAAGTGTTTCTCTTATCGTACACTACCATGCGTGCTCGTCGTACGCTTTGCTTTCAACAGGTTATGGGCCCCGGTTAGCCTGTACAATATGCGAACCCGCATGTGCGCGTCCAGCCTTTGGCTCACGCTGCACTGCAACTTCCGCACGTCAAGGGTACACCGATTAGCCTTGTTGAACTGGTGATGATCGTCCTTTGGGCTTGGATCAGACAAGTTCACCAGTCCCACTATTCGCTACCCTTGATTGTACGATACCGGCGGTTCATAGCTCGTTGGAAGCGTTCATCCGCTCACAACTTGATGCTCACGAACCTTGCTTTATGCAGATCACAATGGCCGCAACTGTCATCGCCAACCTCCCCATCCTCAATGGCGCCATTGACTATGACGAGTGGCAATACAATGTTGGAGGCTATCTCGACCGCTTCACCATGACCTGTCCCAACCTGGGCATGGTCACCCTTGGAGCTGTGATGCGCGGCACAATTACACGCCACCCCAATCCCACTCCCGCCATTCCAGCGAGAGGCGACACCCCCGCCGTTGCTGCTGGTCCCGCGCTTACAACAGCGCAGAGAGCCATGCAAAACAAATGGGATATGGTCGATCAAAACGCCATCTCGGCGATCACACAGCAGCTCAGGAAGGAGATCCGAAGACACTCCTTTGACACGAGTCAAGAACTCTGGGAAAGTCTCAGGGCCCACTTTGGTGGCTTTACAGTCACCAATGTCTTCCAGAACATTGCTTGGCTGCAGGACTTCCAGTTCTCCGGCATGGCTGATCCCACGACGGAGATCGCCGCCTGGGTGAACAAGATAAACACACTGCGCACGAATAGTCTTGACATTGACGAACCCGTCCAAGCATGCTGGCTTATCCAGTGGATCCCACCTGCATGGGATCATGTTAAACAGCGGCTCACTTTTGAATACTCCCAAAACATCTCTGCCCTATCTGTGGGCATCGTCGCTGTTGCCGTCCGACAGGCATTTGACAATGCACAACAAGCGCACACCAATGCCGCCCGCTTCTCAGGGGTCCATAATCACGGACAAAACCCCAACTGGAACCGCCAATGTGGCGGTAATAATAATAATTCTGGAGGTGGCTGCCAGCAGCAAGGGCAGCCGCGTTCGCAGCAGCAGGGGAACAACAACCCGCGCCCTCTGGCGCAACCCCAGCAGCAGCAGAGCCAGCAGCCGCCACCCCAGAATAACCAGTCTGGTCAGAATGAAGACCAGAAGAAGCGTGGCCGCTGCGGAGGCTGAAAGAAGAAGGCTGCGATCACTGCAGCAGCAGCAACTGGCTCGGGCGCACCCACTATCACCAGCGGCAGTGCCGACCCTTTTGTCCAGCCGGGACATAGTTCAATTGCCCCCGTTGCGAATGCCACAATGGTCTCTTCTTCGGCTTTCGCCATGATTGCCGAACAATCTGCTCCCCCCTCAACTTGTACCCTTCTTGCTCGAATGAGCAAGGCCGAATCCTCTCCGGCCGCGTTTGCCGCGACCAACTCCGCATGGGAGATGCCGCCTGAAGGGCATCTGCGAGGAAAGACGGCCTACCAACAGGCGAAGCGTCGCGCTGTAAAGCGCTATGCGAAGAGGATGGGACAGAGGCTTGAGAGAGACACCTCGCCTCCCCAAGACGGGTTTAACACCGCCTTCTGGCAGTCAACGTCCCCTTGTCCTCCTTCGCCCCTCATCACTCCTATGGAGCTTGAGGATGACGCCATCTCACTGGGTACTCCATACGGGAGCAATTCATATTCGTACATATCACCCATTTCTATCTCAGGAAACTCATCTAACATATGTTCTCAGTCTCAGGCGCCGCACGCCCTCTCCTCCTCCCATGTGCAACTAGGGTGCCAGGTGGTGATATTGGAGATTTTGGACTTTATAATGAACTATGTAGATTATGATTGTACTGCTCCGCTGGCCTTGATGGCCAAACATGATTCTGTTCCCCCCACGTCGAGTTCAGACCCTGAGAGTGTGAAATGTGAGATTGCATCGTGCATTGACTGCACTGCAATGGAAGCGTCCTATGGAAACGGGACGGATGCTCTATGGCTGCTGGATTCTGGTGCCTCACGGCACTTCACGCCATATTTAGACGACTTTACGCAGTTAGACCAATCGGTCGAATATGGATTTGTAACCACTGCGTCCGAAAAGCTCCCTATTAAAGGTCGAGGCACAGTCGTTGTGCAGCATCATGTGAACGGGAAAAAGAAGATAAGCCGTATTTGGCCAGTCTACTATGTTCCCAAGTTTGTATCACGGCTCCTTTTGCTCAGCACATTCTTAGCCGAAGGCTTGAAAGTTGAAGCCACACAAAGAAGGATGAACCTCTTTACGCCTTGAGGCAACAATTACATGGAAGCTGTTCCCTGCCAAGTTGGTGGGACTATCCATTATGTACATACGCGTGTCATCAATAATTGCGCATATGGAATGTCTGTAACCCTTGATGCCTCAACTTACAATCTCTGGCACTGTCAACTTGGACATCCGTCACACGACGTCCTCCAAAAAGTCCGAGAACATACCCATGGCATTGCACCATTTACCCCCAGGGGTACCAATGTTTGTGAGGGGTGCGCTCTTGGAAAGTAGCACCAGAAACATTTTCCGCCTGTCAAAATGACCACAAAATGTTATCTTGAGGTCGTACACTCAGATCTCATGGAATTTCCCACCCTTTCGTACCACAAGTACAAGTGGATGATAACATTCATCAATGAATATACCGGCCATGTGATTGTAGCGTTCCTTTGCCACAAATCCGAGGCGTTAATCGCCTTTGCAAACTTCACGGCAACCACCAAGAATGCATATGGCAAGGTCAAACGCCTTCACACCGATAATGGAGGCGAATATTCATCCGAGGTGTTTAAGAAATTCCTCTCACAACAAGGTATCGAACATATGACGTCTGCTCCCCATATTCATCAGCAGAACAGTTGTGCAGAGCGGTTTAACCACACTATACGCGAAAAGAGTGAGTCAATGTGATTACATGCTAACTTCCTGGAATCTTACTGGGAATTCGCCGTTCAAACCGCGGTATACCTTTATAACCACACACCGATGTGCTGATTAAACTGGCAGACGCCCCAGGAAGTCAGGACCGGCGTTAAGCCGGATCTGCAACGACTAAAAGTATTTGGCTGTGGTGCCTTCGTGTTTATTCCACCCAAGAAGTGTAAATCTAAACTTAGCCCGCACTCGGAACCAATGCTTTTCATTGGTTATAGTGGAAATGCTAATTATAAATTTATGCGACACACAGAGGGTAATGTGATTTTCAAATCACCCACCGCCATATTCGACGAGGATTGGTTCCCTAAGAAGCCAGTAGATGCGACCTGCCGTAAAGAGGCAATAGAGCGTGGCAGTATTCCACGTCTTCCTCCATCATTACGCAATGATGACGGAAATAGTTCCAATAACGACCCTCCCCCACCACCGGAATTCCCCACTACTGGTGCAGTGCCATTGAACATCCCTGTTCCGCCTGTACCTCAGCCTCTAGCACATCCTAATGCTCCTCCACCACCGGTGCGCGAACCCACTCCACCTGCGCCAGGATCACCTCGGAGATCTCCACCCAGAGATCCCCCTCCTGCTCCTCAGCCTCTGTTGAACGACCGGCAAACTCCGGATTGTGTGCCAGAACCCTGGCCCCAGGAACCACGCAGATCAACGCGTGTTTCGCAACCACCATTGCGTCCTGGCAACGTGTACGGCGAAAGGAGAATCCCATCTCACATTATCCGCGACTACGGACGCGAAGGTGAATGGGTTCCTCCACAAGAGCGACTTGTGTGCCACCGTGCTTTCCAATGGCATGGTGCACGTCCACCTGCTCAAGACCTTGCGCCAGAACAAATCGCAGAAAGACGCGCTCATATGTATAGGCAGCATGTCGAGCAAGGGTTCTTACCTCTCTTCCCAGATGAGGAACCGGCTAATGCCAAAGAACCCATGGACGAAGACACCCTGATCACCAGACTAGTGGAAGAAGGGGGGCACAATTTGATTGACTTTCTTTGTGCAAAGTCAGCGGAAGTGATTGAGAAGCCTGGGATTCCGAAGCAACATCGCGATCTGAAGCATTTACCTGCTCAAGAGCATACAAAATGGGAAAGCACTGAAGGTGATGAGATTAAAGCGCTAAAAGATCGACAAGTATATGAATTAGTTGATCTGCCCAAGGGGAGACGAGCGATCAAAAATCGCTGGGTCTACACGCCCAAGTTGGACGGACAATACCGTGCTCGACTAGTGGCTAAAGGTTTCTCCCAGATAGAGGGAATAGACTTTGACGAGCTATTCTCTCCTGTAGTCCGGTACGAAAGTACGCGCCTTCTCCTCGGCCTTGCGGCTTTAGAGGATTGGGAAATAAAAGGCGTCGATGTAAAAACCGCCTACTTATATGGACATCTGGAAGAAGAGATCTACATGGAACAACCAGAAGGACACGTTGTGCCTGGCCAAGAGAAGAAAGTGTGGAGACTACGCCAAGCGTTGTATGGCCTTAAGCAAGCCGGCTTATCCTGGTGGTGCAAAGTATCTGTGTCCATGACCAAACTAGGATTCAAGCGATGCAAATCCAACGCCGGCGTATATATTTACTGCGACAGTAAGACTGGCAAACTTGTCATTGCCATAGTCTACATTGACAATGTGCTATTTATGGGAAATGATCCTGCCCTTCTGAAAAAGAAGAAAGAGGAATTCAAGAAGCGATGGGATTGCAGGGACACATCTGGTAATGAGTTCCTTGGCATGTGCATCCGTCGTGATTGAAAGAACCGGAAGATCTACCTAGATCAGTGAGATTATTTGCAAAAAGTCTTGGAGAAGTTCGAGATGACAGCGTCTAAACCCGCTTCTACTCCACTCCCTGATGGCTACCAAGCCCTCGCTAACATGGGACCGGTTAACCCAACGATCCGACTCCGCTTCCAACAGGTGATCAGCTCCCTCATGTACATCATGATTGGAACACGACCCAACATCAGTTACGCCGTAACGCAACTTTCGCGTCACGCCCACAACCCAACTCAGGAACACCTGAATTGAGCTTATCAAGTTCTTTGGTACCTGAATGCGACCCAACTCTACCGGATCACGCTAGATGGGGGAAAGGGTGAAGGAATCATATCCTTCAGCGACTCTGATTGGGCAGCTGACCCTAACACAAGATGGTCATCTACCGGGTATTTTGTCTCAATCGCTTCTTCAGCGGTCACATGGACTACTCGTGCACAGAAGACGGTCGCGTTGTCCTCAACAGAGGCCGAGTATATGGTGCTTTCCGATGCAAGCCGCCAAGTAGTATGGATCAAGCAGCTTATGGAGGAGCTTGGATTCATCCTACCTTCCCTTCCACTGTGCGGTGACAATATGGGGTCACTATTCCTCGCACAGAACGAATCTGTGGAAAAGCGGTTGAAACATATTGACATTCGCTACCACTATATCAGGGAGGTAGTCATGGATAAAAAGGTCGCCTTGGAGAAAATCCTTGGTACACAGAATCCTGCAGACCTTCTTACCAAAAATCTCGGCGCGGTTAAATTCAAATATTTCTGCAACAACTTCTACGGGCTCGAATTTGTTGAGACCAAACAGCACTGAAGGAGCGCTATATAAGTACCTAGATGCTCAGTCCACGCGACTACTCGTAGATGCAACTTTGAGCATAGGGGAGTGTTGACAAAGCAGCATTAAGCACTAGTCATGCTCTCATCACATGTCACATCACGTGACAGCATAAGCACCGTCACGGGCACTCGGACTGGATCATTTGCTCTTGCCATACGTTGACAATAGAAGCACTGATCACACGAGGCTGTGCAGAATGAATGTCTGCACACTTCCATTATGCTACTTATGAATAGAACAATAGAGTAGCTGACAGTTCTCCACTTGCGTTCATTCTGCATCTGTTGATGGGCTCGTCAGCGTAGTATGTAGTATGTAGATACCCTGGACCCTCTATGGTATATAAGAACCTTAGATACGTCCAATTATGATAACTTTCTCTGCTCCTTAACTCACTCTCACAAGCAACACCCAAAGCCCTAACAAGTCTTACCACCAGTTTTACTAGCAAGGCAAGTGTTTCTCTTATTGTACACTACCATGCGTGCTTGTTGTACACTTTGCTTTCAACACTATGAGACCACAATCGCTCGGCCCACACTCACTGGAGCCAACAACTACAGATGGAGGCAGATCGTCGGAGATACATCCTTCACCCACCCGTACCTGATGGGCCGACCCTACGACCTTCATCGGACCAACTCCCCTGTCAATCTCTCTATCAGCCACTTCTCCACAACGTCATTGCCTTTGGATCAAGAGAACTCCGATAGTACGGATTCCATAGATCCATCATCTTCCATTTCACAGCGAGCTTCCATTCCTGGAACACCATCCCGTTCCAACGTCCCTTCTGATCCCGTCAGTAGTGTTTCATCTTAGTGAGCAATGGACAAAATAGTAAAAGCAGAAGTATCTCGAAATGTATAAATAATGGACTATTCTGTAGTTGAAGCTTCAGCTTCAACCTCTTGTTTACCTCCCTCCTTTCTATGCTTGTCCTATCTCTCTCTCGAATACAATCTTATTGTTGCATTCCCTTGAGTGAACTTAGCATTCTCCTGTCTGTCAACAGCAGGAGATATTAGTCTTTGTTCAGTACTCCAGGACAACCAAGTGTTGTCAGCCGAAGGTGATCATTGAAGTGATCCTTCAGTGTTGACTAGCCTAGCGGCCATCCTTGTGGTGCCCTCTAGGTGAACCATAACAATTCCTTGCCCAGACCCATGCTTCCAGATCGCTCAACATCCCAGTCCAGTACTCACTCCAATCCAATCTCTGTCTCTATTCACCCTGCACCTACCAGCACCCTCCTTTTCCCATGTTCATGCCACAACTGCCACTGGTCATGGAAGGGACAGCCAATACACATCTTTTGGGGTCCAGTTTCAGTCTCCAGGACATCACTATAGTATCCTCCCATTGCCCTCAATGCCCTTGCTGCTTCCAACAACAGCGCTCACATACTTCCAGCCAGTAGGACTAGAAAACCGATTTCCCCGACAGGACTGTTTGGGCACACTGGATGGTCCCTTTCCAATGATTCTCCCTGTGTCACAGCCTTTTCATAAACCCATCAACTTTGGCTCCCCTTGTCAAGTTTTCAAGGATCGTGTATCCATCCTCCTTCATCCTCTTTTCTTCCTCGTATCTCTCCCTCAACGATTCCTATGGAACCCATAACTTTAACAAGCGTCTATTCCTCCTCAGGTACCAAACTTTCCATCGGCGTGAGTGGATCCCAGCTTGATGGAAAAAGGGTGACTATAGCATTGTCAAGAGGGTCCTTCGCACCTCAACCAATAGTCCCATAGCCACAAAGGCAAGCCCCACCCCTTTTGCTCCCCCATCCCCTTGATCCGCATGGGAGTTCCTAGTTAGGAAGTCCTGACAAGTTGCGAGGTGAGGATGAGCTCAATATTATCCACAGCGGTCGTCCCTCTGTTCACGCAGGCTCGCAGTCCCTTCGTTTGCACCTCTCGTGTATTTCCTTTCCAAGTCTTCTTTTCTTTCTAGACGTCAAGCCGACCAAGTGCTTCTCAACCGGAAAGGTAACGTCAAGCTGGTTTTTCTGACCAGCTCGGAGAGTCCTCTACAAAGACCAGTCCTGGTTGTTGGCCACATATGGCGGTGCGATCCTCGGTATTGATGAGTACCCTAGACGATTCCGGGGTGAATGCAAAAACCATTTTGGAAAATACACCGTGGTTCCTGGTGGTTCTCCTGGACATTGCTGCGTGTAAGTCATTCGACCAGTGGCGATATCACTAATCTCCGACGTGCATCCCCAGACATACGACGCACAAGCAGTGAGATATGTTAGCGCTCTGGAACATGTCAATCATATCCATAAAGTAGGTGACATCTTCATAGAGATGTGCTTGCCTTGGTTGATCTGGTCACTTGGGCTGTCTATGATCAGGTTTAGCACAGGTTATTACCCGTACCCGCCAGAGACCTACTCGAACGATGTTTTCCAACTAACAATCAGGTTTTACGGACCAGTTACCTGCGGGTTTGTTGCCAGTTACCTGGCTAATCGTCCTGAAGGTCGGTCGACACATCAGCAGTGATTGGTGAGTAGTGAAAAAACCATTGTGTGGAGCCAGCTCATAAGACCATACAAGTGGCCAGCGAAATGCGACACAAGTATCTATGTGGTTGGACGTCGGCTATGGTTGAGGAGGTGGACGATTGTCCGGCCAGTGAGTGGTTGATATGATGGCTTGATGTATTGGTGTCCGGTAGGTGTAATGGATATTCAGTGGGTCCAGCGCATAGCAAGTTTTGGTGGTTTCTTCCACGCATGCTAGTCAGTGTCAATGTCGCCGAGGGGTGCGTTGTCCAATAGTCCATTTATACGGCTCATTGGTAAGCGGTTTGAATGGTAAGAAATTAATTTGGCCTCTGGTCAAAGAGAGGAGGTGCTGATATGGTATGCAACTACTCACAGGCCCATGTTGACTCATTTTTCCTCGAGATGCACGAATGTTCTCCTCGAGTTCCTTATAAGGGTGGTGGAGTGTTTGGTGTCCGTATCGACCAATACATTGGATGTCCACCTCTGCCTTTGACGCTCTGGAAAATAGTGATGATTCGTCGAGGACCGGCTCGGTGGTGCAGAAGTCCGGACACACGACTGGAAGTGACAAGAGATCAAGAATGAAGTTGGCCACGAGCGCCTGTGGACTCGACATTATGTGACACATCAACATTTCATCGGTGCGCATTGATGGCTGGTACGCTCCATTACTTGGGGATACCTTGACTCAGTATGCGGTTATTGTGGTCAGGAGTTCGCGCCGTGGAGGGATGTCTTATTCCAGGACATCCATGTCCCGACTTTGAGCACGGACACAGGAACATGGCCACTAGTTTCTACGGCCATTATCTGCGTCGACCACTTCATAGGCCATGGCAACAATCTAGCTCACTCATCCCACCGACAATCCAACTTGCAATCATTAACTCACTACCCCACCATTCTCTAGTCCTTGATCACACAATTTGATGTCGTCCCGAATCTCCTTCTGCTTGCCTGTGCGCTGGAGCGATGTTCGATCACTGCCTTTCGACGTTACGTGCTGCTGTCTGACTGAAATGGAGGTCTCTATGCAAACACCTTTCAGTAATATTTCACCAGTTGGACTCGTGCAACTTGTCCCTCACTCTACTCTTTCTCTGAACCGTATTAGGAATCCTCAAGAGATTTGATAACTTACATGTACTTGGCCTCTGTAGCTGCCAACTGACTCGTCAATCTCGCTTGATGCTACCTCTGCGGTGCCGAAACAACTCCCACAAGCTAGCGCCAACATATTACTAGTTGGTTACAGGGTCGAACCTTCTATCAACAACTTCCAGACGTTCTAGATGGACGGATAAAACTTGAGGCAGCGAATGAGTAATTTTTTTCATCGGTTCGCACCACTGTGGTAGTAATGACCCTCATATGAGAATCAAACATCCACATTATCTTTATCAACTGAGATGATAATCAGTAATTTCGAGTATTTGAACAAGATATCGGTTTGTGTGGTGCGTGCAGCTGGGGAGTGTTGAAGTGAGTTCAGTAGGGGTGGCTGGGCACGAGTTATTGCGAGATTTTCTGCTTCCCTTGTCGGGTGGCCTTCTTCCTCCCTCCTCTTCCTCCCTCCCCTTCCTCCTACATCTCTCCTACCGAATGACAGGCCAGCCGCAATAATTTTGGTTTTGGTTGGCAATAACACCGGTTGGCTCCTGACAGGAAACGTTTACAGCATCAAAAGAAGCCAAAGATTCAGGATCACAACATGTGGAAGTCGTACTTATTACGTACATTCCACCCTTTGTAGTTTGGCGTTGTGCGCGTCCCTTTGGAACAGAGTGTGTTTCTACCCCGAATGCCAAGGATGGAGTGGAGACTTGACGCGTTGCGTATCACACTGGCTTTGGACGTGAATACAATTCTTTTGATCACAGGACACAAATTGGAGCTGAGAATCCGGCTGGTGAGTTGTTTTGGTGTACGAGAGCTTTTCCTGAGCCTGGATCACGAATGGTATATAAGTTGTTGAATTTATTCGGGTGCTATCCAGGCTATCCTATCGAAAGTCCATCTCTCATACATCCTCTCGCCCTCCTTCATTATCACCCCTAACGACACAAAATGATGTCCTTTGTTTCCAACATCATGGCCCTCCTCAAGGGCAACAGACGTCACCCCTCCCCCAAACCTCGCACCTCTGCCTCCCTTGAGGTAACGGTGGTGACAGTCACCTCAATCAGAGAGGTGACCCCAGAAGACACCCTTGGGGTCCAAATCATGGCAGGACTGGGTGCTGTGTCACCAGCGCCCAGATAACAGGGCCCCATACCCCCACGCCACACGCACGACCCACCATATGCCCCCCACGCCACCAACCACACCCTGTAGGCCGTGCCGCACGGGGGTCCTTGGACGATTACAATGCTTTCCCCCACCACAAATGATTTTTTGAAGGGATTCTTATGATAATTTCGTATCGTCGTGTGTATCGTGTTTATTCTAAATAGCAATTTGTGATTTGTGATAAATCTCCACCAACGATTAAGATATTTACTCACCATTTGAACATGACTTGCTGTTATTAGTGATCCGCCCAGCAGAGTAACACTGTCACGTTCCGTTCTTTGACTGACCCCATCATGTCCCAGCTGCACGCGAAGAACTTGGTGGTGCGACTGAACACGGATATGTGCTCCTTCTCTATCCCTGGGATCCACCCTTGAGGTCGTTCTCGTGTCGCTGAATGCCACATACAAATCCACCCGCACCTCTGTGTCCTCCATGGCTCTATCATGTTGCACTCGATGTCTGACGCCCGTTATTGGCCTTGGGCTCTCTATTCTCGAGGTGCTGCATATTGGATATCGATGAGCCGCGTGAATTTCTGGTATTTCGAAGTTCTCTCACCAACCGGTGACCGACAGCGGGACCTTGATGCTGTTCTGTGTCACGATATCCACCGTGGATCTATGCGTCTTCCTGGTAACGAAGACAGATAAGAGCGGGGCACGCTTCGGGCAGGGGTTGAGGGATTCAGGTGTCAACAGAGATGATGTGTTTATCCGTGAGGTACAGTCCATTTATGCTATACAGGATGAGGCACGTGTAACAATCGTTGCTATCCAGTGATCAAGATACAGATTTCATGGGCATATGAGCACATCGAAACGCGTGGACAGTTGCTCAGATCGGTAGGAGAAATGCTTCTTTATCTCTTTTGGGTTTGTCTGATATCGTTGTGTTCCATCAGCTGATTAATTTGATCGTGTTCCACATGCTAGAGTGGAACGACGCCTGGCGACATACGAACTCCAAGAAGCAAGAACGAGTGGAAATACCTGCTCGGTCGGTGTGTAGTCAACCAAGCATTCTTACCCAACCAGATAGCCTTTCCCATGGACCGGGATCGCTATTTTTTCCCAGCGGTATCAACCAGTTGAAGGGAATCGTGGACGCGGGGTTCGAAATCCCTATCATCAACTAGAAGTCCGTGAGTGTTCCATGTCAGTGGAGGTGACGATGATCCGATCTCGTCAATTAGGTTCACCCCTTTTACTAACATCTACTAACAGTGTCTGATTGTAGCATACCTTCAGGAGAACGATATTGTGATGCGGACGTATTCACTTTGGTCCGTACCCAGTGTTTTTGGAACTTGAGAATAGTCTGGGGATTCAGATGTGAAGTCATCGAATTGCTACGGATGGTTAACCGGTTTTCCTCTCGATCTGCGCTATCACCGAGGCCCCACTCGGATCCAACTAGTAAAGGGGTATGTCAATTCGCCCTTTCGCGTTGTCCTGTTTCGCGCTCAACGCTGAGATGTAGTCTTGTTCCTCTTCCTGAGAGTGGTAAGGAATTCAGACGTGTCCAAGTTGAAAATTCGCGATGATGATATGCAGCAACCGGATCTTGGCATCGCTGGAAGGAGAGCACTATCATCTGGAACTCCGTAGACACTTCCTGAGGTTGTGAACATCTTGGAGCATGTGACAGGTGGGGCTGCTAAGTGCGTCATATCACTGAGCGAATATACGGTGTATGTCACGACTTGGGTTTTGGAATCACCATTTGAAGCCCTGTCCCAGCTCTTGTGAGGCAAGATCAGCAAGAGTATCGGCGAATCACAAATCACTTGCCATTGGTCCATGTTTTACTACTTTCAACCGAAGCCAAAGACACAGCGGAGGCCGTCTTTCTCCACCTGGGAATCATCAATATCAGTGACAAGGAAAAACTATGCTCCCGAGTCATTTCTGTCGGAATCTGCGGATCCGACTAATGTGGTTTGATCTCCGTCCGACGCGTGTGGCTTGGACGCTGTCCGTGCACGGCCGATCTTGGTTTGCCTCTGGCCTGACGGTTCGTGGCTAAGTCGATAAAGTGTTTACGTGGGAGAATGAGCGTTTTATTTTAGTGAATTAGAGGACCTACGAACCTGTAGTGTGCCAGTGGGTGCGGTAACACCGTCACTTGTCACTTGTCGCACTGTCGGTTGACTACCTTCACGTGTAGTCCCATAATAACAATGGTCCAGCACCATGCTGAGATGAAGACCGCAACCCTATCCCATGGGTCAAGCAACTTTCTCCCTCACCGATGCAACATCTTTTGTCGACTTCATCTGCAATAAAAACCCCAAGCTCTCGCTGATAGACTCCCACAAATCACCTTATCTTGTGGACCCATTTTCCGTCTTCGAGAGCAACATCCTAGTATTCAAAACCAATGTTAACCGGTCACTGGCTACATCCAATACATCAGCCCTACCACCCATCACACTCTCTGCTCCTGCCTTTCAGCCTCAGTCTCCCTCAAATTCAGATGTGTCAGCCAAAGAAAGCACAATACCCAATCCTTCCTTGTCTCCTGGCACCTCCGTGGCTGAATTGCTCAGGGCTAAATCCTCCCACAAGCGCACCCATCGACAGGTGCTGGCCGATGGAATAGAAGATCTCCCTTGATGACAAAGTACATTCAATGAAACGAGGCCGTGTTACGGCCCCAGTCACACGAGCTGAGGACAACAGGGTAAGATTTTCGAAGATTATAGCAAGCCACTGAGACATCGGGAACCACAGAAACCAGAAGCTGCGAATGAGCATCTTTTGAATATGCTCTCAAGCATATTGCAAGTGCACGAGAGAAGAAGAGCTTTACTAGCACTGAGAGGCAAGCACGCCCAGTCATTATTAGATTTCCCACAATGGGCAAGTATCACCTTCATAGCTCAACGCATATTGTTCAAATGTGCTTGCCTTGTCGGCACTACAGGTACTATAGTCAGGAGATCATGCTCCAGGTCTCCGCAAACACACCCTTATGGCACTCCGTCGTATTTCTGCAGAGTCGATGCTCTACCCGCGTTGCTACGGGTTGAAGGATATACCATTGGGGTCCTTGGAAGCTGTTGGGGGTTCCTGTGATGTGCACAAGGCATATCATGGTAACTCCAGTCTATGCGTGAAAGTTGTACGAGTATGCGGCGAGTCTCAATCGGAAAAGATCCTCCAGGTTTGTTTGTGCTTTGCGTCACTTCGTCGGGATGAACCTATTTCACACACACCTCAGGCCTTTGCTGCTGAGACAGCAATATGGGCAGAACTTCACCACCCGAATATATTACCCTTTTACGGTATCTTGTACTCGGATAATATACGAAAACGGATCACCCTCGTATCCCCTTGGATGCCCAATGGTACTATCACTGAACACGTGAAATCAAATCCCGAATTACCGCGGAAGCCTTTTGTCTGTCAACCGTTTTATATCACCATATTGCCCTCCCTCATAAACCATGATTTACTAGATCTATCATATTACTTGTGGCCTCGAATATCTACATGGTCGTGACGTCATTCATGGTGATCTCAAAGGGGTATTTCCAGCTCCCTTACTGTCCTATAAATGAGCTAAAATACGCACAGCCTAATGTTCTTGTGAACACCTCTGGCAGAGCTGTGATTGCGGATTTCGGGTTGTCGACTATCCGTACCGACAAGGCGTTCGGATTTACCACTGTTGGGATTTCTGCCTGTACAACCCGCTTCACTTCCCCTGAGTTACTGATCGAGGGTGTTCGTCCGACCCAAGCCAGCGATGTATGGGCCCTAGGATGTGTTTGGTACGAAGTAGGTCCCACACTCCGTTGCGGTTACAAACAAATTCCAATGGCTCCAACAGGTGTTATCCCGGCGAGCACCTTTCCATCAATGTACAACAGACGGGCAGGTTATCTTGAAGATGATATCTCACGAACTCCCTGCCCAGCCAAACGAGGACCCCGTAAGGGACCCCGCTGACAATATTGACGACGAAATCTGGGAGTTGCTGTACCGCTGCTGGGAATACAAACCAGAGGACCGATTGGCATGTAGCCGAATCATGAGGGGGCTTTTATGGATTGGTTTAACGTGTGAACACGACTACGAGGCACAATCGGAGCACTTGGTGCGAGAGGGTCGACTTTTTCGGTCCATGATGGGAATGACCTCAGAGCGTAGAGCGCTCTCAATGTATGATATGAAGGCGGACCACTTCCGAGTTTATACGTCTCATCAACCAGTCTGCCATTTTGACTGGTTGACCGGGTGGTGAAGGTCGTTTGTATTGTCGCTTTTGTTGTCGAACAAAACATAAATGGCTTATTCTTGCGATGGTTGAGGTCTTTTTTGCTAGCTCAAGATATTGAACAACACATCCCTTGTCTGGGTATGACACGACAAAAGTTCATTCAGATTGAAAACCTTCCCATCGTATATCGCCTTAATTCTCAACGCTCGCATACTGGTCCAGATCCCTCAGGAAAATTGCCCATCTCCCGCCATTCCATGTCTCAACCTCCTTCCATTCCTCGCTTTCTTCCCCGAGTGTAATCTTCGTCATCTGGAGCATCGCACCCACGACAAAATCTGCGAATGTGGGAGAGTCTCCCATAAAGTACGGGCCATTGCTCTTACTTAACCACCCATTCACTACATCTAACGCCGCTCTCGCCTCTGCCCACGCCTTTGGCCATTGATCACCCACAGGCTCAATCTTGTCTAGCGGCTGGCCAAAGAACGCAGATACCACGTTGAAATAATACTCGGCGCTCACTGGGTTCAGCAGCGTCCTCTGAAGTTTGGGTAACAGTATCGGGTAGAGCGGTTCCACTATTTTATAAAAATTGGCATAGAAAGCTGCCTGTATGGCTTCAGATCCAGGAGGGATTACTCTTGGTGTCGTGGGGTATGCTTCGTCGAGGTACTCCGCGATTTTGTAGGAGTCCGTGACAGCGCTCCCCGTGTTGTCATCAAGAATTGAAGGGGAGGTGTAGCGTGGTCTTCCATCTGGTTTTGTGCCGCTGGGTGCGACACCTGCTTTCTTTAGAGCAGGTTCGAGGTCGGGATACTCGTGGTAGATGGTCCTGTAAGGAAGCCCTTTGAAATTCAAGACATAGCTAACGAATAAATTGAGACGGGCCATGGTTTGCTAGGAGCATGCACTTACCGAGTCTTCCAAATGTTAGCACTCCAGGTTTTGACCGGTTCTTTCGCGAGGAGGTCGTAGAAGGTGATCATGATGTGGGTAACTGCGGTCGTACCGTTCCTGCTTCCTATATAACTCCAAACCGCACATTTCAAAGGGGTTAAAGAGCGCTGAGGCCTGAGGGCTGAATAATCGTAGTCAATAGTCCAAACGGTCTTAAGTGGAGAACTGTTCAGTCTAATATCATTCCCTGTGAACGCTTACTCAGATAATTAAATGTTCGACACTTAGCGCTCGGGTTCATAATGACAAAGCCCGCGGACATGTTAACTAAGCTGCCGACAATATGTCCTCTAATCGTTCTAAACATGCACAACCCTGTTTCCTGAGCATTACAGCTTCTCCTTCTCCTTCTCCTTCTCCTTCTCGCCGTGTCCAAGCTGTTATGAACATTATTTTTGATTCTTTCGACGTCCTCACGGACATGATGGTAGTTGACGCACAATGGGAAGACTGGGAGCTTCACGAAGAAGAAAAGCTTAACTTGGAATGAACAGATGAATAACTCCGGTATAGGAGAACAGCTAAATTTAGAGACCTTGGACTCTTTGGAGCACAGACTCCCGCTTTTCCTCTTCTTCTATTTCTTCCGCTTCTGTACTATGTTTAGCTACGGACCTCCGCCATTCCTCCATCCTATGTTTAGATACAGACTTCCATTTCATCCTTTCCCTTATGAACTACCACCTCTTCTATAGCTTGTACAATACACAATAAATAGCAAGCTTGTAAGTAGGTAACTCTCCAATTCGAATCTTAGCGTTGTTGCTACTAGACAGCATTCTCTTCTCGCTCCTAGTGTTGAGTTCTTCAAGCCCTAACAAGGCAAGAACCACCAGGTGTTCTCCCTCCGCTCTCTAGACGTTGTCTAAGGTATTTGACATCGTCTCGGCTGTGACTTCAAGTCTGGTAGACTTGTCGCTCTTGCCATTTCTGCTGTCTTATCCGACCACAGCAAGGTCCTACGAAGAGGACCAGAAGTGTTGGATCCGTTGGGAGATCTAGCTAGCCTCGTAACGTCCAGTACGGGATTAACGTGCACTGCTGGACAAGAGCTCTGGTGAAATCCTAACAACAAGATTCGAATTCCTTCGTGTGCCGATTCCACGTCAAAACCCTCTCCTTTTCCCCGACTCTCTCTTCATTGGGTTCTCACTGCTTCGCGCTGTGCCCTTTGAATCCCAGCAGTTCTCATTGCTTTGCGCTGTGCCGCTGGAACCCCTTGGCTCTCATTGCTTCGCGCTGTACCAAGGATCTCTTATCATATAGTCAATCTGTCAAGACAATGAGATTCGACTTACACGCTTTCTAGTGTGAAAGCATCATCATATTCCTCAGGAGACCTGACCACTTCAGACGAGTGGGAGACGGACTCCAATTCTTCATCAACCTCGAAACCACTCCGTATCACATCCCAGATTCGGGATAATCTCTACCAAGAACTCATCAAACGAAACCCCGGAAGTAACCCTTCCACAGAAAACCCTAAAAACAGTGTATGTCTAGAAGAGGAGGAAGACAGGAAGTCTTGACTCTTGATACCCGCCAATCCAATCGACAACGATCAGCATCCCCATCGCCAATTCAGCACGTCTCAAGACATTGCTCTCCAATTTCAAGACAGCTATCAACGGCTGCAGAACCACAAGAACCAGCTGACCCAAGAACTCAGCAAGGCTACACCTTCAAATCAGACGGAGAAGAACCAAACAACCAGCAAGAAGGACAGGAGTACGAGTACGAAGACGATGCACAACAACAACAAGAAGACCCTCAACAACAACAGGAAAGCCCACTACAGTATTCATTCCAACAAGGAATCCTCGACTGGAACAACAACCCAATGTCAACCTTCACTACCACATTACCTGTCCAAAACGCCACCACATCCAACACGCCACCACCATACATTTCAGGAGCAATCCAAACCCTCGCTAGCAATGTATTTGGAGGATCTTATCCCATACCAAACCCCGGACCTATTCCAAACCCAGGAGGAAATCCAGGAGGAAATCCAGGAGGAAATCCAGGAGGAAACCCAGGAGGAAATCCAGGAAACCCCGGAGGAAACCCACTGCCTGGACCGCCAGGAGGACCACCGCCTCAAATTCCTAATCCGCCAGCCAACCCAGCACCAATGCCTACGCACTCCAGTGCAAAATATGATCCACCTGAGAAATTTGATGGAAACCGAAAGAACTACCAACGATGGAAAGAGGATTGTGGACTTTACATCCTCGCACATCCCGACAAGTTCAACACCAATCACGATGCAATCCTGTTCATGCTCTATCATATGGGAGGAACAGCTGAACCATGGAGAACCGAGTACATACGAAACCATAACACCCAGGGAACGCTCGATCTCGGAACCACCAAAAACTTTCTACAACAACTCGACCAAGCATTCCAACCCTACGATTACATGCAGGACGCCATCAGACGCCTTCAACAGCTCAAACAGAACAGCAAATCTATCGACCAATTCGTATCAGAATTCAAAACTCTGGCCCATCGCACAGGTGTCACAGGACACAACACACTTATCGAGATCTTCAAAGAAGGTCTTGACTATGATATTGCAATCAAAACCATTGCCAAAGGCCCCGGAGGAACCATTGATGAATGGATTAACTCTGCAAGAGGAGCAGCGGAAGTTGTCCGAATGGAGAACGACTATCGTAACCGATTCGGCAAAAGAAACTCCAATAGAATGGTTCCAACGAAATGGAACAATTACAACTCAAACCGGTCGCAATCCAAACCAAACTATCGCAATCCAGACGCTATGGACATCAATCTGCTTGAAGTGCAGATTAGCAACCTCGCGATCAGCGAAAGGCATCAAGAATCTGATCCTGAAGATCAGGAAGAGGACGAAGAAGAAGCTATTAACAAACTGGTCCAACAAGGAGTTGCAAGAGTACTCGACGAAATTCTCACAACAGAGCAGAAGAAATTGATTCGAAAATGCTTCGAATGCAACCAAACCGGTCACTTCGCCAAGAACTGTCCAAACAAGAAACGATCTCGCTACACAAACTTACCTCGACATCAACAAGCGAAGACATACAATCGCAATAAGCCACCCGTACCCTCTAAAGTACCTCGCGACCTACAATGACAGAATCAACGACAACGAAGCTTCACACGCATTCAGGAGATCATAGAAAATCTACCAACCAACGAAGAAGTAGCTGAAGTATACACCAAATTCTCTAATCGAACCGAACCAATTGCAAGAGAGATTCAGGATTTTGCCTCAGACGACTAGCCTCCACGTCTAGATCGTCAAACAAGGACTCAGGTGCACACACAGACTCTTTAAATAGCGAACAAGGACACTTTTCTTTTTCTTCTCAGCGAAACAAGGACGCTATTCCTATTTCCGAACTATTCCTATCCCCTCATCAATCAAACACTTTATATTGCCCTATCACTGTGCACACACCTGAGAAAACCATGGAAGACTTAGCTCTCATCGATTCTGGAGCAGGAGGAGACTTCATTGACACCACCCTAGTTGACAAATGGAAACTGACGAAGAAGCTACTACCGCGACCCCAAACGGTCAAGAACGCCGATGGATCGCTAAACAAAAACGGTACCATCACCTACTATTCCACCATTGAACTTACCATCTACGGACGCAAAATTCAAACCGATCTCAAAATCACCAATCTAGGACGACCGCGAATTATCCTAGGAATACCCTGGCTTACCAATTGCAACCCAGACATTAATTGGGCAAGACGATCACTATCCTGGAGGAAGATAACCAGTAACGCAAAACTTTCATCCCTTATTGATTCCGCCAACCTCAACAAAATCTACTTGAACGAATTATATTTCAATGAAGAAGATTTTCTCGAAATCAATGCCAAAACCTCAACCTCACAAACCCTCGCTCAAGAACACGGTACGAAGAAAGAATCCGACCCAAAGAAAATTGTTTCACCCTCATTCCACAATTATCTCGATCTCTTCGATGAAAAGAAAAGCGAACGCATGCCACCACGACGACCATGGGATCACAAGATCGAAATGAAACCAGGC
>QFDT01000312.1:3411-48513 GCA_003315915.1 Macrolepiota dolichaula | reverse complement strand
CTCGCGACCCCAGGATATTTGAAAAGTCCGTGCGAGAGCAATTCAAAGCTTTCATCGTGCGACCCTTTACAGAAGAAAAGCTAATGGATGGACTTTGTGACACCATTTTGATACTCCTTGATGGATTGGATGAATGCAATGGCCAAGAGCCACAGCGCGAAATCATCCTCCTCACATCTGAGTTCTCCCTCCAATATCCGACGTCTCCCCTCATCTGGCTCATCGCAAGTCGTCCCGAGCCTCACATCCGGCGCACATTCTCCTCAAACGCTGTACGGCTGAGCTATGAGGAAATGCAAGTGTTTGTCGACTCGGATCAGGGCCGCCTTGACGTCGAAAAGTACTTGCGAGACAGCTTTGTTGATATTCGGGAGAGATATCCGTATTCTGTTCCTTCATCCCTGAAGCAGTGGCCATCCGAGTCGGATCTCTACACCATCTCTACTCGATCATCGGGCCTATTCATTTTCCCATCCACGCTCATTCGATACATTGGGGATGCGGTCTACGCGGACCCTGACTCGCGGCTGAAGACGGTGCTTGAAGTCATCCGGTCCACGTCATTATCTGATGGGGGACACGACATCTTCAAAACCCTTGATGCACTCTACACTCGTATCCTTTCAGAAGTTCCTCAGGAAATGTTATCAACCGCCTTGAAGCTATTAGCAATGCACCACTTCGGTTACTCGACCCTTGCTTATAACTGCAGTATGCTTGGAATTACCCAAGGTCGGGTGTACGGTGTGCTCCAGAGGCTCCATTCTGTTCTGATCATCCCCGAACCTGAAAACGCACTTGAGAAGGGTATAGAAGCGTATCATGCTTCTTTTTATGAATATCTTTTCTTGCCTTCTCGGTCTGGTAAATTTTGCGTTGTGACACCAAATGTTATACAGCCCCATATTTTTCGGTGGATCCACATCTTACTCGAGTCCCATAGTGTTGGTTCGTCCCATTCAGTCTAGCTACTCGAGCCGGCTACTGAGTGAACCTATAGAAACATCCGACACTAACATGACTAGGATCGGTCTATCCTGGCCAATGGAAATCAAGGAGCACCGATTGATGTGCCAACGCCATCTCTTTGATAGTTCATTGCAGTCCGTGCTACGCATTTCGGGTGAATTTGTGGATGATGCTGTTCGGAATGAATTCTCCCGATTGGCTGCCTTCTTTCAGGACCTGGATTTTGCGATAATGATTCACTACATGCCAATCGATATGTTGGTATATTCGGAATCGGTCTGTTATTACTATTTGTCCTGCGCAGAGAAGTCTCACACTCATCGTAGGTATTCGCGACGTACTTGGAACAGTGGGGCGTCCTCAAAACAGCCCCACTACGATCGTTCAATCCCAATGATATTAGAATTAATCGTGATCGGGACATCATGTGTTACGAGGCGGGTGGTCTCAGCCTCCGGCTTGAGTGGAGAAAAGCTGGTCATTGGGATGTTGCTCTGGCACTTCGGCGGATATTTCGTACAGTGAGTGTCGTTAATTGTGTTGATAGTGCTTCCGCCGAATAGTTCCCAACACAGGCAAGAATTGTTGATAGTCAGGGCGAAGAGATTACGGATTATGTAGACACAGAGATAACCGGCCTGTCAGCTTGGAAAGCCGGTCTTGAGAGAAATCTTGCCATTTGGACGAATATGGCCCCATCTCATCCCGTCACTATGCTTGGTAAGGGGGAAAGAAGTAGTGCCTGTTTTCAATTCTCTGTTCCGGGCGCACTTTGGTTTTATTGTCTACCGTATGTTCAGCCTTCTTAATACATCATATTCAATCAATGTATGTTATATTTTGGCTAATTTGAGGAGTTTCCTGTGACGCCATGCACAATCTAGGGCCGTCACAAGGGGAGGATCATTAATAACATCCGAATACCAAAGAGCCAAATCTGCCTAGTACTACCTAGTATTTCACACCCAAGAACAACAATCCCCTCCTCGCTAACTCGACAGCTTCCTCCAAATCCCTTCCGTCCGCCGCGGTCCACCTCACGTCCAATTCTTCAGGTTTCTTCCCCGACCGCAAGGCAGTCTCAAATAGCGCTTTCCGAGCATTGAGGGCTGCCATCTTGCGTGGATCTGAGTGCCCAGTGAATATGATAAATGCAGTCCTCGGAGGCAAGTTTGCGTGGATGGTAGCGAGGTGAGTGTTAAGTCCCTGGAGGGTGTCGTTCAAAACTTCCGGAGTTGGTATGGGCGCTGGGGGTGCAGGTTGGGAGTCAGGCGTAGCCTTCGGGGTTGTCCCTGTAACAGTCATAAGTATTTGATCATGAGTGAACACGATATAGATAGAGTACTCACATCCCTGGACATTCGCCAAGTTCATCAACCGCGCGAATACAAAGTGGTGAGACGGCAGAATGTTTGAAAGCTCCTTGACGATTTCGTCGTCACTCGAACACCCGACGGCCGTATTCGCTTTACTCCCATGCATAACAGCGGGGTTGCCATGATCGACGACCGCAGTTTTGATGCTCCCCACACCCCCTCCTGCGCGCCTCGTCGACCTTGCCATCCGTTCGAATATCGACTCAAAGTCCACTCTGAATTCCCCAAACCCAGGCCCACCCTCTATCTTTTTCTTGAGTAGGTCTAAACATGCTCGTGCGTCCTCTTCGGGATCGTGTCCTCCCTCTCCCCTAGTTTGGATATCTCTCCCACACCACTTTTTCGTAAGCCATGCTAGACCAGGTTTGAGCGGCCGTCCTCGGGGGTGATGATAGATTACAGCGGTATCGATACAAACAGGGTGGCAGATCTTGAGTGCTTTGAGGTCAGATTCGAGAGAATGACCAAGAAGGATTGGTGTTGGTGCAGATGGCACCTGGGTCCCATTGGTAGTTGAGAAAGGGTTGGGTGCAGGAGGAGACAGTAGTCGAAGGATATGTGCTTGAACCTGGGCGTGGGTCGTCGTTACATCAGCCAAGGCTTCTGGTGTTATGCCAGACCATCTGAGGACGTAGGGATGAACATGAGGATGACGGGCAACCAGAACAGATTCATACCTTGTGAGATAATCGGTGATTGGCTTCGACGGTTTGACTAATTGATCGTAAAGGACCAGGCCGGTATGAAAGTCCACGACGCAGACACGCGTCAGCTCCTTGCCGTCTTCTGTCAGACACTGGGAGAAGATGAGATTTATATGCAGCGGGGTAGAGAGAAATACGGCACCATTTCGCAATCAATAGCAAAAATACGCTGCTTGGGGGCTTTTGACTTCTCTTCGGGCGTGAGCTCTTTCGGCGGAGGTGTTTCCACCCATCCCAGCGGTTTCTGAAAAACGTCGGCCATGTATGAGGGAATTGGATAATCATTCTCAATCATTTGTTCTAGTGATAGTATGAGGTCATTAGGTTCTCTGTTCTTGTTCAGTTCTGCTGTGCGACTGATCAATGAGGAGTCGGGAGGGAAAGGTTTGGACATACAGTTGATCCTCTGAGTTATCCTCCTCTTTTTCTCTTCTCCGCTGATGGGGCCATTGAAGAATGTGCTCAACACACTGTGGAGACGGGTCTGATCCCCTGGAGCACGCGTTGGGCAGGCATGTGTAAATGTCGTCGCGATGAAGGGTATACTGGTAGCAGTTGAATCTGTGTTCTGAGATTTTGTGAGGAGAGGTATTGATATCGGGAGATTGGGGTTTGAGGTGGCAGCAGTAGGGAGTGGAGGTAAGGAGAGAAGTTCTGGTGTCAAGCCTGGTATCAGGATGGTAACGACCTTTTGAATGAGATGTGCATTCTGGAACTGGGGTAAATGCCAAATTCGAAATCGAGGAAAGTCAAATACCATACATCAATGCGAAGCCAATTTGGCGGTGGGGCATCAGAAACAACGTGTAAAACTAGATCCCGAATGTCCTGTTGGAGTATGAGTAACACGCCTCCCTTGGTCGGTTCAACTCACATCGATATTCACAGGGTGAGACCGTTTGTTGATTTCAGAATTGTGGTACATAAAGCGTGGTTGGGTCATCTGGTTGGAGTGGAACGAGTGAGTGATAAGGGGATACTATAGACCATCAAGGTAGACCCTGTTCGGGCAGATACACGAGTATTTGGTGAACACACACACATCGTTTTTAGCTTTTAATTTTTGATTTTTCTTCTGTTTCCGCCTTTCCACCTTAGTCCAGTCTTCATTTTGCATGACTGGTGATTCTGTGGGCTTGAATTTTTTGGAGGTTGGCGCTTCCGGCGAGCCCAGGGAGCTGGGTTGGCCGCGCTTCATGGTGGGACGGTCAAAGAAAGTTGACACATGTTTGGTTGAAGATCGCTGTCAGCCGATCTTTTCTTTGTATTTGTGGGCGCCTGCGATGATCTGTCCCATGACTTTCCACGATGGCGCAAACTCCTCCTACACTCCGAGAGTAGTGAGTCCCTTAGAACATTCTGTCACAGAAAAACGTAACCGGCGAAAAAACTATCGGCCTCATGTCATTTGCGCTGAGAATATTTCCCAATAAATGTTCATGCCAACGCCGTAATAAACCGGAAATCGGACACTGTCCCCTTTTCCGCCTCTGCCCACAACTCTGAGATGTTTGGACCTGGTTTCATCGATGTTTCGCTCATCTGCTGCGCTGTTACAATCCACCTTTTCTATCGCTATATATCCAAGAGACGGCTACCTTACCCACCAGGCCCGAGACCACTACCTCTCATTGGTAACGCGCTGGATATCCCTACAGTGAAAGGTTTCCAGGTCTTTGCACAATGGTCGAAACAGTATAGTGGGTCTCAAAGCCATGCGTTTTTTCTGGCTCTGACCAATTTCTAGACTCAGATATCTTGCATCTCGGCGCTCTCGGGAAACACATTGTCGTCCTAAACTCTGTCGAAGCCTCTAACGATCTATGCGGAGAACGCTCATCTACGTATTCCAGTCGACCTCATCTTACAATGTGCGGAGAACTGTATGTGCTATACTAAAAAATTCACCTATCTGTCGTCTAACGTGTTTCCAGGATGAATGCTATCCGCTTCATGGCCGTGATGCCCTACGGGGACGCTTGGCGCGCGCGCCGCCGAATGTTCCAACACCACTTCCCACCCTCGGATCCGAGTCGTATCACCATATCTCGCTGTGAAGAATTTGTCCGCAAATACCTCCTTCCTAATATCCTCAACTCACCGAAAGATTTCCACCAACATATTCGTAACGCCGTCGGTGGTATTATTCTCTCTCTGGCTTATGGCCTCCGCATTCGGAGGTTCAATGATCCATGGATCGAATTGGCTGAGATAACTTTACATACAACAACAGAAGCGGCCGTTATTGGGCGATATCTCGTGGACATAATTCCGGCGCTCAAATACATCCCTGAATGGATCCCTGGCGCAGGCTTTCAGAAAATCGGGAGAGAAGGACGAAGGATCGTAAACTATTTCTTTAACAGGTTATATGACGCCGCTGTTCAGGAAATCGTAAGCGAGATTGTGTTCCTTTCAACGCTACGTACATGGTTGACGCATTTACAGATCGAGGGCGTAGGCCAACCCTCATTTGTTAGTCTCGCCCTGGATGAGAGTGACGAAACCAAGATACCAATGGAAGAAGTAATACGCGAAACTGCTGGTGTGTTCTTCGCTGGTATACCTACATCTCTCTTTTCATCATTCGAGTCGAACTTACTTGCTTTTCTCAGGTGGCTCGGATACGACCGTCGCCGCTCTCAACAACTTTGTTCTTCTCATGACGCTTCACCCCCAGATTCAATCGAAAGCCCAGCAAGAAGTCAATGCAATCGTGGGACATGACCGGCTCCCGAACTTCAGCGATAAGGTCTCTATGCCTTATCTAACTGCCGTACTCAAAGAAGTCCTCCGGTAAATACACCTTTCACGTGACCTGGATCGCCCGGACTCATGACCCAAACTTATGCACCTAGCTGGAGGCCCGTTGTCCCTGCCGGAATGCCACATTGCTCAACCGCCGACGACGTTTACAGAGGTTACTTCATACCCAAAGGATCTATTATTATAAATAACACATGGTATGTCATCTGTTGAACCTTATTGCGCACTAACTTCACTTAATGAATAAAATTGACAGGGCTATCCTGCACAATGATCAGATGTTTCCAAACCCGGATCACTTCGACCCCACCCGCTTTCTCACGTCAACAGGACAACTGAGGAAAGATGTGCTTGATCCGGAAACGATAGCGACGTTTGGTTTTGGCCGCAGGTCAGTCTCCCGATGCTTCCTCTCTGATCGCTAACTTAATCTGGAATGTATTGTACGTGGGTAGGTTATGTCCAGGTTCACAAATTGCGTTAGCAACCTTATTTGTAGCAGCAGCCTCCATCCTTGCCTCTTTCAATATCCTCAAACCGCTGAACGAGAAGGGAGAGGAAGTTGACCCCGTTGTACATTATTCTGGAAAAACTATGGTTGAGTAAGCAAACACCCAAAGATCTTGGCACGACTTCTACTGAACTTTGATTTCTTTGCAATATAGTCATCCCACACCATTTGAGTGTCGATTTATTCCGAGGTCCGAGGACGCCGAAGCGCTGATTCAGTCTGAAATGCTAAACCTAGATGAAAAAGTGTAAATGTATTCGAGTATCATTCTCGTATCCCATGTTCTCCGTGGTCAGTCCGAGCTATGTGGATGTCTTAGTCCCTCACAGACGCTGCACTGCCACGCTGTCGCTTCAGTGCACAAAATATACAAGGTGTAGTTGGGTAAAAATTGGCGCAATTTTTAGAAACACCTGCTACATAGCGTACGCTGACGTATCTGAAGAATCCTCCGGTTGGACCTTCGTGATTGCCGAGTCGATCCCGATGGACACAACATCCAGAAAACCCATCGCGTTTGGCTCAAATAAACACTGGATTGCCAATATCTATTCACAAAGGGACCAACGAATCTCGACCTGCGTCCCTCATTCCATTCCGACCGGATTTCCGGCTCGTTATTGAGTTAGGATTCTAGGGTGTTGTTGTCCCATACGCCCGCAGAGACTCTGAAAATACATTTTATCCCATTTCATCCGGATCCAGACGTCAAGACACCCTCATTTACCTTTTTCTTCACAGAAACGCAGCGGATATCAAAAAATCAAAACGAGAATTCATTCCTGTGCACAAAATCTTTGACCTCCCACGGCCCCGTTGTCTCAGTACTGCATGCAAGGTTGGTATTAATTACGTGACTGGTCCCGGTCAATCATTATGTCCGACATGCCATCGCAAGACATAAAAACGCTAGGGTACCAGAGGAAAATATCCTTAACGCCATGACAGGATTTCAGGATGTGGTTGTTTTATCTCTTTGCTTAACAGTGCTCTTCTTTGCTTACCGGAAGTGGAATTCTTATCCTCTACCACCTGGGATACCACGATGGCCTATGGTCGGAAACACCCTATCTATACCCATGAACCATACACACAATTCTATAAGGAATTAGGGAAGAAACTCGGTAAGCGCGAGGGTCGTAGAAGATGAACTCTGACTGATAAGCGTACAACAGGCTCAAAGATACTATACCTGGAAATTTTTGGCCAACCAACGGTTATCCCGAACGGCCATCGGATGGCAAAAGACTTGTTGGATAAGCGTTCATCCGTATATTCAAGCCGGTAAATGTAAACATAAATTTTGCGGGACGCATCTAATAGAAGTATTCTCCAGTCCGCCCATGACGCTGTTATCAGAGATGTGCGTTCGATCCCCGATCAGTTTATGCACAATGGCTAAGCCTCCAAAAATAAAATAGTATGAAAATCGACCTTTTCTTCTCTTTCCTTCCTTATGGAGAGGTTTGGAAACACCAACACAGGCTGTTTACGCAATACTTCTCACCTAAAACTCTCCATAGCGACCAGGAGAGAATTGTAGATTTCGTTCGAAAATGATTGCTCCCGAATGTCCATCACTCCCTGAGTGATTATCATTCACACATTCGAAGGTGGGTACAACCCTAAAAAGAGAAACTTCATCTGACATTATTTAGTTGTATGGGAGGCTTCGCTATTGCGACCACGTACGGGCTCCCAGTCCGTCGTGTGGATGATTCTA
The DNA here is from genome assembly GCA_003315915.1 of Macrolepiota dolichaula. Taxonomy (NCBI): domain Eukaryota; kingdom Fungi; phylum Basidiomycota; class Agaricomycetes; order Agaricales; family Agaricaceae; genus Macrolepiota; species Macrolepiota dolichaula. The sequence goes on along the minus strand of QFDT01000312.1, from coordinate 40,464 downwards.
TCATTCAACTTTCGGAGGTTGCTTTTAATGCTATCACAAGTTCGGTCGCACCTGGCCGGTTCCTAGTTGACGCGCTACCAATATTGAGATCCGTTCCGGGGTGGATGCGCCTGGAGCAAACTCTCAAAAACTAGCACGGAAGTGGAGTGCTCTGATCATGCAAGTAGCGGAAGACTCGTATGAAGCTGCTATCAAGGCCATAGTAAGACGATTTCAATTGATTCGTATGCTGTCCGAAGCTCTTGGAAGGATAATGGGACGGCTCGGGCGTCCTTCGTCTCGAATAATCTTACCCTCAAAAGCGAGGATCCGAATTTGGGAGTTTCTGTCAGCGACATCAAGAACATAGGTGAACAAATATTTCCCCCTGGATTGGTTATGCGAGCTGAGCGCTGAACTTTGATGTATTCGAAACAGTGGAACCGAAACGACAGTTACTATCTCCATAACCTTCATTCTTGCGATGCTCAAACATCCCGACATTCAGAAAAAGGCGCAGAGGGAACTTGACTCTGTTATCGGGTCCAACCGTTTGCCTGACCTATCAGACCAGACGCAGCTACCCTACATCTCAGCGATCATCAAGGAAGGTAAGGCTTCTCATAAAATAGATCAACATTTCTCATGCACTCCCAAGTTGGAATCCAGTTGTACCTCTTGGTAATGAAAAGCCCTCTTCATTTATCGGGTTCGGTGGACTTACAGGCGTACCTCATTTCACGGACAGAGAGGACGTTTACCAAGGATCTTATATTCCGAAAGGGAACGTTGTTGTCGCCAATGCATAGTAAGTCTGGTTCATCAAGGCGTCCTCGTCTGTTCGCATCGCAGATGTCCTGCTCCGCCTTCACTGGTCACCCGTAGAATGGTTTTAAGATAGAATTATCTCACGATATAGTTCCGGAGCGTCAACACTAAAGGCCACCTTGGAGCGGGAACAAGTGGTATCGTCAGGCATGTACCGCCAGTTCGAGACGATAGCGTCTAATTTATCGAGGTAAGTGAAACTGACTCGCCGTGGCTGTTGCCGAGGGGACAGAAAATTCAGAGATAATGGACATATGACATACATGACACCATGAATAGTACCACATTAGATCCATGTATGTAGTCAGAGGAGAGAACACGGCGACGGTGACGAATCGCTTGCGAGTAGGAGGATCGGTCAACAGATATTTTCGATAACTTCGACCTCACCCGCTTTTCTCACGTCAACAGGACAGCTGAGGCAAGAGACATGCTTGATCCGAAAATGACAGCGACGCTTGGTTGGCCGCAGGTCAGCTTCCTGATGCTTCCTCTCTGATCGCTAACTCAGTTTGGACTGTGTACATATGTAGGCAGGTCATGTCCAGGTCCGCAAATTGCGTTAGCAGCCGCCTCCATCCTTTCCGCTTTCAATATCCTCAAATCGTTGAACGTGAGAGGAAGATGATCCCGTTGTACATTGTGCTAAAAGACCATCGTCGAGTCAGCAAGACCAAAGACCTTGGCGTCACATCTATTAACCTGGGATTGTTTTGCTGTATAGCCACCCCACACCATTTGAGTATCGATTTGTTCCGAGGTTCAAGGATGCCGAAGTGCTAATTCAATCTGAGGTGCTAAGTCTAGACGAAAAATTGTCAACTGATTTGAGTGTCCCATGTGCCCCGTGGCCGGTGCCATAGTTTCAGTGTGCAAAATATATACGGTGTAGTCAAGTTTGAATTGGCCACGATTCTAAAAGCTACCCGTGACATAGCGAAAGCTGATGTATCTGTAGCTCGACAAATATCTTGGGTTGGGCATGAGTAACCCCCGAGTAAGTCGCTGTATTCCACGTTCCATTAACCGACCCAAGGAAACCAAGGAAGCCCATTGCATTGGCTCAAAGCACATGATTGCCTATGTCTACTCGCAAGGGTTGGTAATTTTGATCTGAGTCTCTCAACCCATTCCCACCGGGTGTTTGGTTCACTATTGACATTTCAGGGCGTTATTTCATTGGCCCACAGTGCTCTAAACATATACCTCATCTGTACCCCAAGACTTGCAGAAGCCGCGGTCACTATCTGGTTCGCGGCAATCTGGGCGGACCTCAGAGTTCATTCTTGCGCAAAACACACTAACTTTTTATGATCATGTCGTCTCAGTGCCACATGCAAGGTTAGGATCAATTATGTGACAGGTTGATTGGTCCCACTTGGAGAAACCTCTGGAAACGTACGCCCATTAAGATAACTGCGGCGACGAAAGATGAAGCATCCATGTGAGCATCATGATAGAGCTCGCTTCGATCGGGCGTCCTGAGAACAGATGGGTAAATGATAAAAAAGGAGAGTGTCTAAAGCGACATATCTTTGCGAGACATAAAAACGCTGGAGTACTCAAGTAAAAATTCCCAACACTCTTGCTACGCCATGATAGGATTACAGGGTATGACCACCTTAACTTTTTGCTTGATAGCCCTGGTCTATGTTTACCGGAAACGACGATCTAATCCTCTGCCACCTGGAATGCCACGGTGGCCCATCGTTGGAAACGCCCTCTCGATACCAATGGATCACACTCACAAGTTCTACAAGGAACTAGGGACGAAAATCGGTAAGCAATTATAATAGAAGATGATGGACTCTGACTGGTAAACGTGCAATAGGCTCCAAGATCCTATACCTTGACGTTTTTGGCCTCCCAACGATCATCTTAAACGACCATCGGATAGCAAAAGATTTGTTGGAGAAGCGTTCATCCATATATTCTAGCCGGTAATTATAAATGCAGAGCGCTGATACGACAGTCTGACGAAAGTATTCTTCAGTCCACCCATGATACTGTTTATGGATATGTGCGTTCGATCTCCAATTGCTTTACACATGGCTGACTTGTTAAAATCGAATAGTATGAAAATCGACCTTTTCTTCTCTTTCCTTCCTTATGGAGACACTTGGAGGCACCACCGCCGATTGTTCACCCAGCATTTCTCGCCTAAAAATTTCCACAGAGACCAGGAGAGAATTATAGATTTCGTTCGGAAAGGATTACTTCCTAACCTCTATGAATCCCCGGGTGATTATCATTCACACGTTCGAAGGTGAGCGGGTTCCTCAAAGAGAAGCTTGATCTGACATGACATAGTTGCATGGGAGGCTTCGCTATTGCCATCGCATACGGGCTCCAAGTCCGTCGTATTGACGATCCCATAATTCAACTATCGGAGGATGCATTTCATGCTATAACCAATTCGATTGCGCCTGGCCGGTTTCTAGTTGACGCGCTACCGATATTGAGGTTCGTTCCGGAGTGGATGCCTGGGGGAAATTTCCAAAAGTTAGCGCGGAAGTGGAGTGCTCTGATCCTACAAGTAGCGGAAGACTCGTATGAAGCTACTATCAAGGCTATGGTACGACAATTTCATTTACTTGTCAGTATGCTATCTCAAGTTCCTGCAAGAATAATGGGACGGCCCGAACATCGTTCGTCTCGGATCATCTTACCCTCAAAAGCGAGGACCCGAGTTTGGAAGTGTCTGTCGACGACATTAAGAATATAGGGCAACAAGTCTATGCAGGTGAACAAAATCAGTCCCGGAATTGGTTATGTGAGCTGAACATTCGAAATGCGTCTTTTCAGCTGGAACCGAAACGACGATTGCAACCTCCATAACGTTCATTCTTGCGATGCTCAAACATCCCGATATTCAGAGAAAAGCGCAGAGGGAACTTGATTCTGTTATCGGGCCCGACCGCTTACCCGACTTGTCGGACCAGGCGCAGCTACCCTACATCTCTGCGATCATCAAGGAAGTTCTCCGGTAAAACTTCTCGTAAAATGGATCAACATTTTCTAATGCACTACCAAGTTGGAATCCAGTTGTACCACTCGGTAACGAAAAGTTCCCTTTATTCTTTATTCACGTTTAACCGGGTTCGGTGGACTTATAGGCGTACCTCATTTCACGGACGAGGAGGACGTTTACCAAGGATACTATATTCCGAAAGGGAGTGTTGTTGTCGCCAATGCATAGTAAGTCTGGCTCATCAAGGCTTCCTCAATTTGTCTCAAACTAGACTTCAGCGGCATATTTCATGATGAAGATATATTTCCGGACCCCCATATTTTCCAACCAGAACGGTTCATGAAAGACGGGAAATTATTGACTGATATGGCTATTGACCCAGAAGTCACCGCGACCTTTGGATTCGGGAGAAGGTCAGCTTCGTTGGGTCTATGTACGACCATTTGCGCTCATGATTTTGGTCTTCTTTAGGATATGCCCAGGAGCATATCTTGCCCTTCCACTATTGTACCTGACAGCGGCATCCATCCTCACAGTATTTGATGTCCTTCCTGAAACGGATGCTGAAGGATCCCCCCTTGAGGTTCTGCCTGAATTCTCTTCTGCGTCCCTCGTCTCGTAAGAAATGCTGATTTCACGGTCTATGAGCAGTTGTTCTAATTGAAGGCGCCTAGTGAGCCATTGCCATTCAAGTGCCGGTTTGTTCCTCGCAAAGGAAAGAATGTCGAGATTTTACTGAAGGATTATGTACACGTTGAAACCATATGACTTGCAACGTGCTTATATCTTCTTTATATCCCTTATAACAATACTAACCGAAATAGCAGACATTTTAGTTATCTTGGTTATTCCAAATCTAAAAATGAATTAATAAAATAAAGCGCCTGTATATGTACCGTTTTCGACGCATGCATTGATGTGTCCTTGTTCATGAACGTGTTCCACCGTTAGCTTTACGACAAGCTCGAGTCAAAGCTAGACGTACACAACAAAATTCGAGCTCAAACTAAATACATATACACTCTTATGTATCACAACAACTTATGACAACAGTAATAGGGTACATGCAAAAATCACAAATCCCTCAAATGAATTCAGCGCCCATAAACTCCTTCAAAAGAACATCAAGGTTCTTTCCTTTGCGTGGGGTAATCTTACATGGGAAAGGTAACGGGTCACTGACGAAAGGTCCCAATGAATACAATAGAGGAATTAGGAGTAGCGTTTGGGCTTACGAAGTAATAGAAGCGGGCTTGAACTCAGGAACGACCTGGATCGGGTTCCCATTGGCATCAATCTCAGGAGATATATCAAAGAGAGATAGTAGTGAGACGGAAACGATATAGAGCGTCGATAGGCCGATATGAGCGCCAGGGCAGATCCTACGGGAAAAAAAAAAGACTCAGTATACTTTTCATTAATTTGCAAGTCCGACCACCGAACCTTCTTCCGAAACCAAATGTCGCGTATACCTCCGGGTCAGGAACTTCGGTATTGATTTTCCCGTCCTTTAAGAACCTATCCGGATCAAAAACTTCGGGGTTGGGGAAAATGGCATCATCTTGAAGCATAGCGCTGGTAATTATGGATTAACGACAATCTGGTGAGTGACTGGAAGCTTACAAAGTGTTGGCGATGACGATGCTGCCTTTCGGGATGTAGTATCCCTTGTAAACGTCTTCTTCAGTCGTGAGGTGGGGTACACCTATGTCGGTGTTGACTCTCAGCCTTTCGGCCATCACTCTAGATGGCTTGACTCACCGAGGGGTACGATTGGGTTCCAACTAGACAAAATCAATGACAATGTCAAGTAAAACGAATGACTGTGACGTACCGTAAAACCTCCTTTAGGACGGCGGAGAGGTACGGTAAATGTTGTTGATCAGAAAAGTCAGGGAGTCGATCGTGTCCGACAAGAGAATCAATCTCCTTTTGAGCCTTCTTCTGTACCTCCGGATATTTGAGCATAGCAAGGACGAAGGTCAGAGCTGCAGCCACTGTTGTTTCGGATCCGGCTAGTAGGCAGAGATCGATAATTGAGCATAGTAAGATCAATATTTACGCGAAGCTCCTTACCGCCGTAGAGCTGTGTTGCCGCTTGTTTAGTGTGCAGTGCCTGGAGTTCGTAGTCCGGCCTATCGCTATGGCGTGCTAAACTTTCAGAAACGAAAGAGTCGGAGGCACTGCCATCCTCCTTCTCTCCGTCAGAAATTTGTTGGAAAAAATGTGAATGAGATGCGCACAATGGCCGCTAGCGTTGCTTGGTATGGTTCATCCCTCACTCGCAATAGGATTGTTCTCCATTCACGCGCCAATGTCTTGAAATTAGCTCCTGGTACCCACTCGGGAACGTGTTTCAACGAAGGCATAATATCGACAACGAATCGTCCAGGAGTAGCGGCTTCGGTTAGAATAGCGAATGCTTTCTCCGAGAATTCTACAGTTGGATCGTGACTTGGTTTGATTGGTAGTCCGTATGTTATGGACGTGGCAAAGCCACCGATACAACTGGGAGAGAATCAGATCGCTGACCAAGTCGCGGATGAGATGTATTCACCTTCGTACGTGCTCGAGGAAGTCTTGAGGAGACTGGCACAAGTTTGGTAATAGGCCTTTGTGGACAAATTCCAGTTCTTTTGCCTGCTCTCTATGTAAGTGCTTTGGTGAGAAGTATTGTTGGAATAGCCGGCGATGGTTCCTCCATTCGTCACCATAGGGCATTACAGAGAAAAGATGATTAATCCCGATTCTTTTTATCATGAATGAGTCATAATGAGACTTCAAGTGAGCAGAGCGGAAACATACACGTCCATGATCATGTTCAGGTGTGGCCTCCAAAGAATCCATCAGCTTTGACCTTGCTTCGTGGCTGAGATCAGTACTCACCTACTAGAATACAATGCTGAGCGCTTCTCTAGGAGATCCTTCGCCATTTGAGCATCGTTGAGTATGACGATGGGCTGTCCCAAAGCTTCGAGGTATATTATCTTTGAACCTGAAGTACGATGTCAACTGCCGCTCAACGAAAGCCTGCAACTCCTTACCGAGTCTGGCCCCCAGAGACTTGTAGAACCGATGCCCATACGTTGCTGGAATAGACAATGCATTACCGAGGATAGGTAATCTGGGTAATCCAGGTGGTAGAGGTAGCACCGTTCGTCGGCGGTAGCGGTAAACATAGTGGGTGAGCAGACAAACCGACACAAAGAGAAGGTCGTGGGGGCTGAAGAATACCATTTCCGCAATCTCACTGGGCCTGGACTCTGTATGGATTGGGTTCTTAAATGATGAAAGGTCGCCGTAATCTCTGCCAAAGACAGACATAGTTCGCTATCGGCATTCATTGATGGAAACCGATCGAGTGAACGTGGAACCCACATGAAAACAGCTGATGCTTTTGTGCCGGCAGCGCATGAGGATTGTTTATGTTACGAAAGGTACAAATACGTCAAGCTACGTTCGGTCTTCTGCATGACTGGGTGAGAACATGGATTGTATAATCAGTCCAGGCAGGGAGGTGCATCGAGGAGCACTCCACGGATGTACATACCCAGGCAAAGAATGGAATCACGACCGGGTATAGATGATCTGCCAGATTCAAATCCGTTGTGGGTGCCAGTGACCAACATAATACTCACCCCACGAGGTATGAATATGCAAGCTTGAACAGAATTGGCAAGTGCTAATGTTGACAGATGCGAAGATCGATAGCGTCACTAATTCACATTGTCCCAACCAATGCTGGGGCAACACAATAAAATGACATAGTTTGGAATACCAACTGGAGAAATGGTCGTCACAGTTTACGATATTCGCGATCCGGGGATGGGTTCAAGATGTCGACGGGCGGGATTTTATGCTTGCCGTCCCTAGATGACAATCATCCCACATAACGGCGCAGGCGGTGGTTATTGTACAATGAGAGCCTTGACTGTACTTCGGGGCGGCTACATTATGTGATAAACGACGATGGAATCATTATCACAGAGATGGGTCGTTTATGGGTCCAGTAGAGTGAGACATTATCAGAAATATTGACCAGTCATGCGCTTGATGTTAAATCGTGGCCAGAGAGCTGGTGATCAGCTGGTAAACAAGTGGCAGACGAGCGACGTGAATTTCTTGGTGGGGCACGTGACGCGACGCAGATAACAGCTAGCGTCCTTTGACGAGGTCTCCTGCCTCGTCCAAGTTGTACGCCTGTGGCGCAGGCCTTCGTTCCGCCTTCGTTTTCTTGCATCTCATCCCATCCATCATTGGATTTATAGGACTCCAACCCAGGTGATCGGCGGAGGACACGCTCTGGGCAACCCCCCGCGTTCTTCCTCGATTTCACCCCCACGGATTTGGGCACTATCAGTCCAACCCCTTCGACCCAACTCCCAAGGTCGGAGCTCACTTTATTCATTTAGACATACAAATTTATTTAGATATACAAACGAAGGGGGGCATGCTAGCTACTGAACGAGAATATTCAATGTTAGAAGCAGACTAGTAGGTGTCCTCCGCCGACGAGACCAAGCATTCGACCGTCTTCTGGCATCCTTCTCTGATGTACATCCATCCCTTAGTTGTAGCGATCTGAGGTAAACGCCCGAAGCTATCAACACAGTAAACGAAAAATTGACCCGGGTGGAAGGGGAAGAATTACCAGTAGGGGATTGCAGCTGGTGAACTGACCCGAAAAATCTGAGTGAATCTAGCAACTCTGTCTGAAACTATCAACGGATCCTATCATGCCTCGTTGAGTGAGTCATTGTACTACGATCTTGGACAACTCGTGTTATGGGATCATCTCATGACACAGTTCCGGAACGTCAACACTAAAGGCCACCTGCGAGTGGGAACGAATGGCTGTCAGGTATCGTTAGGGAAGTACCGCTAATTCGAGAGGATGGCGCCTAACAGAATTCTCGGAAATAAGGACAGAAAACGAATATGCCACCACGAATGGACCCGTGTATGTAGTTAGAGGACAAACACGGCGACGGTATGACGAGTAGCTTGTGAGCCGGAGGTTCGGTCAACGGATGTTTTCTTGAGTAGGGAGCTCAAAGTCTATCGGAAAATGTCATGCCAACACGACTTCTGAAGGCTTTCTGTGACCCCTTTTGTAGTAGTACCAAATGGCTCTCTCTGAACCTATACCTTGTTCACGCGCGGAAGATTTCTAGACATGAACTCATATGTGCATATCCACTCGTGAAAATATCGTCTAGACACGACCTCCTAAGCGAGAATTGCTATCCTGGTAGAATCTCTAGAAATATCATGCACTTATGATCCTGCACACCGAAGAGACTTCCGAGCAGAAGACTCTAAGAGTTGAGACAAAAAAATCGTGGTCCGTTCAACCCAGTTTCATGGGAGAATGAGCTTATGAACAACTCCCGAATCTATATAACATCAAGCAACTAGGGGCCAGCGCTTGGGCCACATCAACCAATTGGCATCACAAATCCAACTTACATCAGTCCACGATGTTGTCGACTGCCGCTCGCTCCCTACGTCGCCCTCTCGTCCAGTCTGCTCGCCTCCAACCCCGGAACACTCAGACAAGGTCATACCTGACTCTCAAGGACGTGAAGGCTTGTCTTTGCCCGTTATAATTTTGCCTCTATCGTGCTGAAACCTTTCCATAGTATCAAGTAACCGCGACAGCAACAGGTGCAGGTCGTAATGGGCAAGTCGAATCGGATGGTTTTGGCGTCAACCTCGCAACTCCGAAAGAGCTTGGGGGCACTGGGAATGGGAAGAACCCCGAGCAGTTGTTCGCTATGGGCTATGCTTGTACGTCCGATCCCATTGACTATCAAACCAACAAATAGAACTGATGATCTTCAACTACACACAAAATAGCTTGTTTCCTAGGCGCAGCTCAGCTTATGGCCCGTAACCAGAAGAAGCCCGAGCAGGCTGAGGCCGCTAAAGTCCATGTCTCTGTGTCCCTCGGTGAACCCAAGGATATCGGAGGTTTTGGACTAGCGGTAGGCATCAAGGTGGAAGGTATTGATGAGGACGTGCTTCAGGCAGCTCATGAGGTGTGTGGAGCTGAGCCACTGACACACAATTTCATGAATCCGTCGTGTGTTAACCTTTGATGTCTAGTTCTGCCCATATAGCCGTGCCCTTAAGCATGGTGTCGATATCAGCGTTACTAAGGCGTAGGAGCCTCTCGTATCACAGTGCGATTGTCGTCGTTTGAGAAGTGAATGTGCAACCTGGCGTTTTACATAATTTCTCCATCTCTCATGTTCTTTTGAAGTTCCCCGCTGCCCAGGCGCCCAACTCCCATGCCAATCCTCCCGGGGTTGGGCCCCACCGCGAACTTCCCTTGGCTAGCCTCAAATTGGTCCAACTCTGCAACTTAGGGGCCCTCCGCCATTATGTCCATCAATTCTGGAAGATGGCAATTAGAATGTGTCATACTATTCCTCGGCCCACCGAACCCAGTTGGTCATGGTCTTGACGACATAAAAATTTGATATTTGTAAAATTCATCAGCTGCACAACCCCTCCTCTGACCTGATACGACATGCCCCACTGGATGAACTACAAATCTCTAAGAAATACACGTCAAATAGTCAAGGCACGATCAGTAAACAAGTATTACATGAAATGATTATCATAGGAGGGTAGAATGTTTTGAAGATTGGATACATGGCAGGCAAAGCACCCAAAATTTACCAGAAACATAGAATGGAAGCATGTAATACTTCTTTGACCCTTGCCAAGCATCATTACAGGATGAGAAGGAGCCATATCTGTCCAAGCAGCAAGGTTGTTCTCAAGGTTGGCCCAAGTTAGCTCAGTGGACACATCTGTGTACTGAGAAAAATCAGATTGTTCTCCTTCACTGTTTATGGGACTTACCTATGTTAGGACAAGCCATAACCAATAGTTCTTAATAGATATGCTTACCCGGTAAAGGAATGCCCAATCTACATCTTTTGAGATGGTTCTTTTGCATGCAATGATGCTGGACCCCTTGTCCCAATGAATTGCTGGTTTGAGAATAAGTCTGATGTCATTGAAGTTGAATGATTGTAATGGGGCTGCTTTGAGGACACTCCAACACTCCAAAGTTGGTGCAAATACCTGCCATTAGCATGTCAATTCTCAGCACATGGAAGGTAGGAATAACAAACCAATTCTGGGAACGTCAAAAGCATAAGACTAGTTAGATAACGAGTCACACTCCCAAAGTCAAGGGTATGGAAGAAGGCAGCAAGTTGAGAGAATTCATTCCAGATGGAAGCATTCACAAATCTTTCTGAAACATGTGTTAGCCAGTTTAGCGATGATGAAAACATATTGTATTGCATGTTCAGTCAATCTTTCTCATCTTCTGCCAGCCAGGGTGTGTCAATCCTATTTATATCAATATCAGATGTTTCTAGGAGGCCTCTCAGTATCTGGTTCAAATGCTTGTGCCAAAGGGACTGACCATCACTATAGGACTTGAGTAAAATGTGAATCCACTGGAGAATACGGCACCATACAATTTCTGGTGCCATGATACAAAATGCACCAGACCAAGGAGACGAGACAAGATAATCAAAGAAGGACATGTAAAATGCAGATATAGTTTTCCAAAATGCGTCTTGAGGCTTGGGGGTTTTGAGAACAGAATAGAGCCCCTGAAGTGCACTGTATGCACAACTCCAGGTAATCCCAAGCATATTGCAGAGCAGAGCAAGTGAGTCAAAAAAAAAAATCCAATGTAAATCATCAACAGCATCCTCAAAATAGTTGTAAGCATGTCTCGGGGAACTTCTGAGAGGATCCAAGAGTAAAGTGCATTGAGGGCTTCAAAAGGGTTATTTTCTCCATTGGATGGTGATGTAGATCCAACCACCTCAAGAACTATCTTCAGCTGAGAGTCAGGATATCCCCATATGCCGTGTCTCCAATGAATCAAATAAGCATGGATGGGAAAATGAACAGGCCTGACGATTGAGTGGCCATGATCAAGAAGTCCAACTCTGATAGCCACTGCTGGGAGGAAGGAATAGCTTGTCAATGCTTCCTTTGAATCTTGGCAAAATTGTCTCACAAATACTTCTCAATGTTGTGTTGGCCCTGATCTGAGTCAACAAATACATGAATTTCTTCATAGGCTCTTTGCAGCTCCTCTGAGAACACATCCTCAATATGAGGCTCCAGGTGGCTTGCAATGAGCCAGATGAGGGGAGAATTGGGGTGCTGGAGGACGAATTTGTTGAAAGCAAAGTGTATGACGAGCACACATGGTAGTGTACGATAGGATAAACCACTTGCCTTGCTATTGAGTTCTGGTGAAAAGCTTGATGGTGCTTAGAGATTTGCTTGAGAGCAAGTTGAAAGAGCAGAGAAAGTTATCATAATTGGACGTATCTAAGGTGTTAGGAACCCGTCCAAAGATCTTCCAAATGACCTCTGCTGTCTGTTAAGCTTTCCCCATAGCAACAGGATCCTTGGCTTCTATGCCACCATTCAGCCACAGCACTCCGTCGGTCCGATACCACCTCTCCACCTTCTCTTGTTCTTATCCCCTCGGACTCCCCTCCTCTTGGTTGCTCAGGCATCTCGGTTGCCGTTCCTCCGGCAACCTCGGCTATTCGGTTTTCTCTTAGTTCCCGGACCTTCCTATCCTGTCTTATCTGTTATCTGATCTTCGTATCTCCTCTGTTCCTCCGAGTTCCCTCTGTAGCTTACTCATTCACTCCGCGTCCACATGTTAGCTATTCATTTGTCTTCCTTTGTCTTCCTTTGTCTCTATCTATTCCTTTGTCCACTATCCTATGTAGTACATTATCAGTAGACCTTATGATTAGTACTACCTTCTTATCCGCTGTAGTATATAAACCTAGTCTACTACATTTGTATTCTCCAGTCTGATAATCGACTTAGATTTCCTCCTCTAACTTGTGCCCAAACCCTCCGTCTGTTTGCCTCCATCTTCGGACACTCTCTGTCTTTCTCTCTCTCTGTCTTTCCTCCCTCCATCTTTGGATGACCCTCCGCCTTTGGGCGTTCTCCGTCCCTGGTTCTCAAGTGAGACCATCGCAATACCAAGAGGGGTGCAACACATAAGTTGAAGCCAAGGTCTTGCCCCCTCCGCTCCATCTCCAATGTCCGCTCCAACATCCAGTGTTCGAGTCTTAACATAAGGTCCTTATATACCATAAAGGATCCAGGGTATCTACATGCTACATACTATGCTGACAAGCCCATTGACAGATGCAGAATGTACACAAGTGGAGAACTGTCAGCTACTCTATTGTTCTATTAATAAGTAGCATAATGGAAGCATGCTGGTATTCATTCCACACAGCCTCATGTGATCAATGCTTTATTGTCAACATATGACAAGAGCAGATCCAGTCCAAGTGCCTGTGACAGCACTTATGCTGTGACATGTGACAAGAGCATGACTAGCGCTAATGCTGCTTTGTCAACAGAATTTGCCAATGAGGAGAATGATCTTGCGCTGCGCTTCTTTGCCAGCATCAAGACAGTGTTGCAGAGCTGGTCCATCAAATTCTCCTCTCCAAATGGTCAGATAATAAATGCTTTGAATTGCTCCCACATGGACCTTATGACAACTTGGGGATTGGTAACAAGCAACCTGACAATGTACTGGCGATAGACAGCATATGTAACAACAAGTTGGTATGTGATAGTGATGAAGACACAATCAGGATCATTGTGGCTGTTTGTTTGTGAAAAGAATAGCATAGTGTCAAGGATGGAAGTATTGGAATTGGTTTTGGTCTCTGCAATTGTCTGTAAGATGACTGATTTCTTGACACCAGCAGGTTGTGGAGCCAGAGGATCTTGTATTTACGACACAGATTGTGCACCCAGGATTGAATATTGCCAGATGTTTTGAGTCTTGTATCTGGATGGCAGCTTGGACGGTGATCAGGTGAGTCAAACTGGGCCCCATCAATGACGTTCTCTGAAAGTAATTTCATCGCTATTTGGTTTAACCTATGAATGAATAGTGACCCTTGACAGCTAATCTGGAAAGACATATCATTGTAGTGTTGTACATTTGAAAGTTGTTAGCATTGGCAAAGGATCCACTTGCAAGAGTCGATTGATCCACCACAATCATATTGGAGGCTTCAGGATTGTGGTGGAACAGTTCAGCTGGGGGAACTAGGTTGGCAACTGCCTCATTGGGGAGTCTGGCAGAGGTGCTGAGCTGCTGATCAGTCAAGGACTTGACTGATCCAAGGTTGAACCGACCTCGAGGTACTGTCACCACTGCCATACTTTGTTTCTGCTTCACACTGAAACAAGACCTGAGCAATGAGAGCAGTGAGAGCATGGATGCTGTTAGGGGGAGAGAGAGATAATTGGGCTGTGTTCAAGCTTCTCAAGCCTTTTCACACACGTCATAAATATGACTGATCGCGCATTTGAGAGAGAAAAGACCATGGAGCCAAGTTCATGGAAGCGCATAATTGACAATCCAAAGAATTCCACCTTCATATTTTGCACTTGAGAACATCTAGCGAGAGGGAGATATTTCAACCAGAGTACCACAAGATAGAGGACGAATATGATCAGAAGCAGTGAATGGGACAACTGGGAAGGATCAGACATAACCAAGGTGGGCAAAAGGGTAAAATTAAGGAGAGAAGGGACTGAGGAGGAGCCATGGGATAGGCGAGCGTCTATTGCATGCTTCCAACCTATTCCTTGTGGAGTTATAGGACCTGCGTAAGGAGCTGTCGGGAGGCGACGGGATCAAAGACAGTGGTGCTGAAAAGCAACCACAGCCAGACTGGGAGTGCGCGGTAGACTGAGGGCCTGTGAATACACCATCTCCATCTGCAATAAGGTCGCGTCCACTAGTGTCTTGTATCGTGCTCAGATCACTGAAAACCTGTATTTACGGAACGCAGATAGATATATCAAATACCTTCCGAACACAATAGGCCGTCGTTGAGATTCGGATGAGATTCGGATGAGTAGTGGGCACATCGTGAGAGGTCAACACTCTCAATTTTATATGACCGTTGAAGTAATAAGCGCCTAGGCGCGCGCTTCAAATGAGATCCTTCCCCCTTGGCACTGAGGACTAGTGTTAGGATCAATAGAAGAGTTCACGGATTGCGGACAATAGGTTGAGTTGCGGCAGTCAATGGTTGAATATTGAACATCCCAACGCACAGAATGTAACAGATCACTGATAATGACGGATGGTGATCTACGAAACATATGCAATACCCAGTGCTCAGCGATATAGAAAGGGAGGGAAAAAATAGGAATCACAACGCAGCATTTGGTCCTAGTCCACTCGAGCAACCAGCAACCGGGATGGACTTGATTTTTGTCTTCCCCTTTTCTCCTGTATTCTCAACAGATTGTGGTCCGGTTCAATCCCACTCACATGGAAATGAGCTGTAATAACATCAAGTAACTAGGGGCCACTGGCAGCGCTTGGGCCCCACATCAACCAATTGACATCACAATTCCAACTATCCATAGTATTTTGAGCAACCGTGACAGCAACAGGTGCAGGTCGGGTGGTTTTGGCGTCGACCTTGCAACTCGGAAAGACCTTGGAGGCACTGGGAATGGGAAGAACCACGAACACTCATTCGCTATGGGCTATGCGTGCAAGTCCGATCCCATTAACTATCAGACAAAAAATTGGACTGATGATATTCAATGACACACAATATAGCTTGTTTCCTAGGCACGGCTCAGCTTATGGCCCGTAACCAGAAGAAGCCCGAGCGGGCCGAGGCTGCTAAGGCTCATGTCTCTGTGTCTCTCGGTGAACCCAAGGATATTGGAGGTTTTGGGCTAGCAGTAGGCATCAAAGTGGAAGGTATCGATGAGGAAGTGCTTCAGGCAGCTCATGAGGTGTGTAGAGCTGACATGCGGTTCTATGGTTTTGTCATTCGCTAACCTTTCGCGTCTAGTTCTGCCCATATAGCCGTGCCGTTGAGCATGGTGTCGATATCAGTGTTGCTAGGGCGTAGGGTTCTCTAGCATCACAGTGTGGTTGTCGTTGTGTTTAACAAGTGAATGTGCAACCTGGCGTTATACAAATTCTCCTCATGTCTCCTCACGTTCCCCTAAGATTACGTGCCGCCCAACTCCTACTATGCCAATTCTCCTGAGGTCTTCCTTTGGCTAGTCTCCGCAACTTAGGGGCCCTCCGCCAATATGGACACTAACCATGGGCGATAGCAATTGGAATGCGTTATACTGTTACTCAGCACATAGAGCCCGATTGGTCATAGTCTCAGGGACATAAAAGGGATCTAACTCAACATTCATAAAATTTGTCAACTACCTCTCCCTCTGACCTGGTATGACATGCTCAACTGGATGATCTTCAAGTCTCTAAGAAATACACGTGGTACGGTCAGTAAACAAGTATTACACAAAATGATGATCGTAGGAGGGCAGGGGTGTTATGAAGATTGGATACATGGCAGGCCAAGCACCCAGAGTTTGCCAGGAAGATAGAACTGGAAGCACGCAATACTTCTTTGACCCTTACCAAGCATTATGACGGGATGAGAAGGAGCTATTTCTGTCCATGTAGCAAGGTTGTGCTCAAGGTAGGTCTTCCAATTTCGATCAGTGGTTGCGTCCGTGAACCCATGACCGGATGTTTCTCCTCGAACGTTCACAATTGTTGGCTGTGTAATGCCTATTAGGACAAGACACACCAAAACTTTTTATCAGCTATGCTTACCCAGTGGAGGATCCTCCCACCAATGTCTGCCAAGCTGGTTCTTTTCCATACAACAATGTCAGGAACATCGTACCATTCAACTGTTGGTTTCAGATCAAATCTGACGTCGCTCAAGTTGAATGATCGTAATGGGACTTTCTTGAGGACACCCCAGTGTACCAAAGTCGGTGCAAATATCTAACGCCAGCATGTAAATTCTCTGCGCATGAAAAATAGGAACACAACGAACCAACTCTGGGAGCATTAGCAGCACAGGACAATAAAAATGACGACTCGCGCTCCCAAAGTCTAGGGTCTGGAAGAAGGCAGCAAGTCGAGAGAATTCGTCCCGGATAGGAGAATTCACAAATTCTTCTGAAACACGCATTAGCCAGTTTAGCGACCATCCAAACATGTTGCGTTGCATGTTCCGTTGACTTTCCTCATCCCCTGCCGGCCAGGGTACGTCAATCCTCGTCATATCAATATTAGATGTTTCTAATAGGCTTCTCAGTATCTGGTTCAAGTACTTGTGCCAAAGGGACTGACCATCGTTATAGGACTCGAGTAAAATGTGAATCCACCGGAGAATATGGTACTGTCCAATTTCTGGTGCCATGATACAAAATGTACCAGACCGAGAAGACAAGATGAGATAATCGAAAAAGGACGCGTGGAATGCAGACACGGATTGTTGAAAAGCTTGTTGAGGCTCAGGGATTCTGAGAACGGAATAGAGCCCCTGAAGTGCACCGTATGCACGACCTTGGGTAATCCCAAGCATATTACAGAGCCGAGCGAGTGACTCGAAAGGGAATTCGGTGGCGTTCATCAGCAATATTCTCAAGGTAGTCGTTATCATGTCGCGAGGAATTTCTGAGAGAATCCGAGAGTAAAGCGCATCGAGGGCTTCGAAAGGGTTATTGTCTGCATTAGACGATGATGTAGATTCAATCACTTCAAGAACTATCTTCAGCCGAGACTCGGGATCTCCATACGCCGTGTCTCCGATGAATCGAATAAGCGTGGATGGGAAAATGAACAGGCCGGAAGATCGGGTGGCTATGGTGGAGACATCCGACTCTGATGGCCACTGCTGCAAGGAGGAAGGAATAGCTCGTCGATGCTTCCTTCGAATCTTGGCAAAACTGTCTCGCAAATACTTCTCAACGTCGCGCTGGCCCTGATCCGAGTCTATAGGTACATCAATTTCTTCATAGGCTGATTGCAGCTCCTCCGAGAACCCATCCTCGATGTGAGGCTCCGGACGGCTTGCAATGAGCCAGATGACGGGAGAAGTAGGATACCGGAGGACGAATTTGCTAATTAGGAGAATTATTTCGCACTGCGCTTCTTTTCCTTTGCATTCATCCAATCCATCAAGGAGTATCAAGACAGTGTCGTGAAGCCCGTCCATCAATTTCTCCTCTCCAAATGGTCGGACAATAAAAGCTTTGAATTGCTCCCGCATGGACCTTGCGACAACTTGGGGATCGGTGACAAGCAACCTGACGATGTATTGGCGATAGACAGCATATGTGACAGCGAGTCGGTATGCGATAGTGACGAAGACGCAATCGGGATCATCGCGGCTGTTCGTTCGTGAGAAGAATAGTGTAGCGCCAAGGATAAAAGTATTGGAATTGGTTTCGGTCTCTGCGATTGTCTGGAGAATGGCTGATTTTCCAACACCAGCCGGTCCGTGAAGCCACAGGATCTTGTATTTACGACGTGGATTGTGTATCCAGGATTGGATATTGCGGGTGATTTCGAGTCTCGTATCTGGATGGCAGCTCGGACGGTGGTCAGGCGAGTCGAACTCGGCCCCATCGATGACGTTCTCTGAAAGTAATTTCATCGCTATTCAATTTCACCTATGAGCGGATGGTGACCCTTGACAGTTAATCTGGAAAGGCCTACATCGTCCCTCATTTGAATCTCCGTCTATCATTGTAGTGTTGTACATTTGAAAGTTGTTGGCATTGGCAAAGGATCCACTTGCGAGAGTCGGTTGATCCACCACGATCATACTGGAGGCTTCAGGAGGGGGGACTGGACTGTTGTTTACATTGGCGGAAGATTCTGCAAACAGATTTGGGTCACTGTGTGCATCATCGTGGTTGAGCGGTCCAGCTGGGGGATCCGGGTTGGCAACTGCCTCGTTGGGGAGTCTGGCAGGGGTGCTGAGCTGTTGATCAGTCTAGGACTCGACTGATCCAAGGTTGAACCGACCTCAATGTACCGTCGCCAGCGCCAGATCCGGGGACCTCCCTTCGTTTCTGCTTCGCGCTGAAACAGGACCTGAACAATGAGAGCATGGGCGCTGTTGTAGAGATAGTCAGGCTGTGTTCAAACTTAAGCGCTCAAGCCTCAAGACCTTATGATCCATGTGCCGACTGATTTCACACGTCATGAATATAACTGATCGTGCATCTGAGAGGGAAAACACCATGGAAGCGAAGCGATCGGGAAGGAATAGATATAGCCAAGGTATAGACGAAAGGGCGAATCAAAGAGAGGGAGTTGAGGAGCCACAGGACCTGCGCAGGGAGTTGCCAGGAGATGGCGGCGTCCAACCCAGTTGTGCTGAGAAGCAGCCACAGCGGGCCAACGTAGTGGTGAGAAGAGGCTATGAGTGACCCAGGCCACATTTGAGTTTCAGTCCTGTCGCTTCGTGTGCGCGATCCATGATTGATATCTCAAATATTTTTCAAACCAAGGGCTGTTGTTGAGCCTCGGATGAGACTGGCACGAGATGTTTAGAGCAGGGAGTAGCGGCCACGTTGTGAGAGGTCAACGCCATCATTTTTATATGGATGTTGGACAGATCCTTCCATTGGCATTGAGGGCTAGTTTGAGGATTGACAAAGGAGCTCACAGATCGCGAGTGGTTGGATGAGTTGTGGCAGTCGATGGTCGAAAATTGAATATCCCAACGCACTGAATTTAACAGATTACAGGTAATGACGGATGATAATCTACGAAACATATACATTACCCAGCGCTTAGTGATAAAGAAAGAAAGGAAAACGAATAGGATTCACAACACAGCGTTCAGTCCTAGTCCACCTGAGCAATCGGGATGGGCTCAAATTTCTCCTTCTCCTTCTCCTTTTCTCCAGTATTTTCATCAACTACAACCGGCGTTGAGATGAATATCGGCACTATACGCATGTATCAACCATGGAAAAAACAAGCTTGAGACTTGCATAGACTCACGTATAACATACTGCACGACCTCTCCAGCAATCTGCAACACATATTTACACGCCCAAGTCCAGGTCATAACGCTGACCGAGCCCCTCGGCGCGAATGGGAAGGACAACCACCACAACGCGATTGGGTGGAACCACTCTTGTGGAAGCCAGAAGACGGCTTTAGAGCGGTACCTCCATGCAATAGCATATTGAGGGATGTTGACAAGGATCCAGAGGAAGGTTCTGAATGCGAACGTAAATGAAGTTTTGCTCGAGGAGAGCTTGGAGTCTGAAGAGGGAATGAAAGAGTCAGCGTTGAAATGATGAAGCGAGCCGGGTGGAGGTGCGTACTAAGTTTCTCCAAGTCAGATAAATTCTTATCAACACTCCGTCTCAGTTTCGCCCACTTCGCGAACTGGTCCTGCGCGCTTGTTTGCAAAAGCTCTTGCTTAGTTTTTAGGATATCGGTCTTGAGCTCCTTCTGTTTACGAACAAGAGAGCCCTTCGTCCCTCTGAGATACAGCGAATACGCCTGTCACGTTCAAAATTGTGTCAACAACAATATGGACAGGTAGAAAAATAAATGACTTACGAAATCGCTCAGCACGCTCTCTCCTATCCAGGACACCACCTGCGCCACGAAGACAACCAGGAATGCTACAAGGATCAACGGCGGCATAGTCTAATGTTTGTATCTCGGTGCTTGAAGGAAATCTAAGTTTGCAAAATGGTCCTGACGTGGCCGACGAATATGACAGCACGTTCCCGAAGAAGTATTTTAGGGATGTTCTGGGAGGTTCTCGAAGAAAGTCTCGGACTATAACTGTGACCAGAGTAAACGTAGAGCCACTATTCAAAGCGGCGGCGCTAGTGGAACACGCGAAACAACGAGAATCCCCTGTTAATGTCTAATAGTCTCGTTCAGCTCACTTCGTGCTGGCGGTAATACACATAGGTTGTACCTGAGTTGAGGATACCACTGCTCAGAATCCTGATATACAAGATTCGAGGGACGGAGAAATTTGAGGAGGTGAGGGGATGTGTTGAGCTGTCGGTCATCGTGGCAGACCTGAATCCACGGGGCGTGTTCAGGCACGTGGGAATTAATTCATTCGTGATTCCGTTTGGGCGCTAATTGATCACCCTCACAAACACAATTTCTGGTACAAGGAACAGCACACAACACTCAGAAATCTCACGCTTATTCATACTGCTCAGATCCAAAAGTTTGCAATACGAGTCCAGAGTAGCCCACAAAACTCAAGGTTGGTGGCGTCTGTGAGGAAAACCTAGATGCCTCAACTCTTGGCCATGGATTTTGATCTGTCGAGTTTTCAAGTTCCAATCCCTCAAGCCTAAACAATGCTCAGTCGTCAGGAGAGCTGAACGCCATGCGTGACCCCCGCCGCAGTCAAGCCGTTCCGATACAAATGATTCAATAGTTGTAATGTCGATCGATTGGAACGATAATTCCTGTGTGGTGCATGGTGCATGGGGGTTGTCTCATAGGTGCATGCGAAGAAAAGATAAAAAAAAAGCGAACGGGTACATGCTCTGACGCCCGGCCTCGGCCTCCCTCTCTCTAATAACCCTCCTCCGCTTTCCCATCCATTCCTGCTCAATGAAGCCAAGACACGATGCGCTAAGCGAGAGCGAGAAAGGGTTTAGATGTTCAATTTCGTCCTTCGCCAGTGGCGGCGCTTGGCATTGTACTATTGGAACAAGTGTATTTGATCAGTAATCGGTTTGAAGTGATTATCGGCGCGGAATAGGAGGACGGACTTGAATTTTTGTGTCAGTCTTGAGGCGGAACCATTGAGGGATGGGCCTGGTGGTGTGTTATCAGTACCCTTGCCTGAGGTTGCGTATGTAGCCTCCTAACGCACCTGTTCTGGCGGCCGGCCTTGGCGAGCTTTTGCTTGATGCGGAAAGTCTTTTGGGAGGGCTACAAGGTCTCATACGTTCAGCACAACATCGAGAGGCCGCAATGATCCCCTCACCATCGTCGTTGTCGTCGGTCGGCGGGTCGAATAAAGGTATTCCTGGGCGTCCTCGAAACGGTAACAAAATAAGGTTGGAGGCCGAGTGCTGGAACTATACAGCTCCTTCCACTTCTGGCTTTGCGTCATCCGGTTAATGCCGTCTCCGATAGATGCCGCATCAGCCGTCTATCTTGCCGATGGTTGAAATGCCGAAGTTTCATATTTGGCAAGTAATTTCCACATTACCATATTTCCGACACGATCAGGGCCAGAATTGATTTAGACCACGTTCGCGGACCACGTAGCTGCTCCAGGCAACTATCTCAACGACCACCATGCAACTCCTCAACTGGCTTCCTTGCTTCCTTGCTGTCATTCTTCCTGTTCTTGCCAAGGAGGCTCCGGAAGAGTTGGTCATTGATACCGTGTACAAGCCCGAAGACTGCCCCCACAAAGCACAGACAGGTGATTCCATCCAAGTGCACTACGTATGTCATGTTCCACCAGGAGAGTGAACGCGTTAACCAGAACTGCGCTTTGAATAGACTGGTACTCTCTTTTCCAATGGCAACAAGTTCGACTCTAGGTACGTGATGTCTCTTCGACGCTTGGGCATGACTTAATAGAAATATCCCACTCATAGCCACGACCGCAACTCGCCTCTCCCCTTGACTCGTATGTCTTATCTTAGACGCGTTGTTGACCTGATTCTGACCCACGCTTTCATAGTTGGTATCGGCCAGGTTATCAAAGGTTGGGACGAGGGTCTCCAAGGCATGTGTCTCAACGAAAAGCGCAAGCTCACTATCCCTCCCGGCAAGGCGTATGGTGAGTATACTTAGTATCCTGCTATGTTATCAAGTTTTTATTTCGCCTCAGGTTCTCGTGGATTCGGAAGCGTCATCCCTCCAAACTCTGCTCTCGTATTTGATGTCGAGCTTGTTGGTTTGGAGCCTAAAGCTAGTCGTGAGGAATTGTAAAATATATCTTGGCTGGTATATCTATGCATCGAGACTGGTTGTGTCCTAAGTTACCCCTGTCATGGGGCGTAAGGTGTAATTCCCGTCAGAGATTTCCTATAGGCACACTCGGCTGAAGTTGGATATCTAATGCCGTAGTTCTCGTAAGTTGGACGAGATATGCCGTTCGGCCCGGGGAACCCGAGAGTTGTTCGAACTTGCTGTCCTTGGAGAGAAATAAAGTTCAAGATTCCCAAGGTTAACTTTTATGGTGTATCTTCTAGGCTGAGAATACCGATGCTCCAGACGACTTTCCAAATATAACATATGCCTTGCCTCCATCCTCCAGCCTCAGACTTGTGGTTTGCTACCAGCTTCAAGGGTCAAGAGCCTCTGTCTATCTAGTAATGTTAACGAGAACATTGTCGGCCTCTTTTCCAGAACGTCGAAGATGCAGCCTATGAGGCCATGTATGACATGCTATACCTAACATATCGAACGTAATTTCATATATGACTACTCAGGCAACTCCCGATTCACGTTTAATATTTGGTCAGAACAGGGTGGCATGGGGAAAAGCAGTGAATTCATCACCTACTTCTTTACCACGACAAGTCAAGCACAAAGGAATGTCGAGTTCCGATGGATAGGAATTACGGAATCCCATACACGAGGATAAAGACGAGGGCATTACCACCAGAACCCAAGTGCCCACCACCACACCAGGATGGCGCTTCTCTACTTTCGGGACATTTCGTTCTTAGGTCTCTGTGCGTTTGTTCACTTTGTCTATCGCTATCGGCGCAGACCAAGACTTCCCTACCCTCCTGGACTTCCCCGATGGCCTATCGTCGGCAACGCGTTCTCTGTCCCTCTGTCATATATGCACGTCTTTTACAAGAAGCTAGGAAACCAACTTGGTGAACTCAGTGCTCTTGAGCATTTCATCAACCCATCACTTACAGAATCAATGCAGGATCAAACATCATTTATATTGAACTCCTCGGTCGGCCGGTAGTCGTCCTAAATGACATTCGCATAGCGAAGGATCTTCTTGAGAAACGGTCGGGTCTCTACTCTAGTCGGTGCGTAAAACATTGTTTACACCTAACATATGAGACACTGAGTGTCGATAATGTTGAATTTAGACCTGTACTTCCAATGTTTACCGAAGTGTACGTCGGTTTTCACACTGCTTGCTATGACCCCTCCGACGCGCTATATACTAGCGTCGGGATCGACTATTTGTTCGGTGCCATGACCTACGGCGATGAATGGAGAAATCATCGAAGAATATTCCAACAATATTTCTCCCCAAGGAAGCAATGGCGTATTGAAGAGAGGGCATTAGACTTTGTAAGGAAGAGTCTTCTGCCGAGCATATATCAGTCTCCACATGATGTGCATGAGTCCGTACGAAGGTACGCTTTTTCATCTTACACTAACTCCTCGCCTTCAATCAACCTCTGCAGTTGTATGGGAGGATTTTCGACATCTTTGACGTATGGCCTCCCAACTCGGCGTCATAAAGATCCCTTGGTCTTCCTTGCACAGGACGTTTTCACAGCAATGGCCGCAGCCAGTTCCCCTGGAAAATATCTGGTCAACTTGATCACTCCGTTGAAATATGTTCCAGAGTGGATGCCAGGCGCAAACTTCAAGAGAATCGCACGTAAGCTGCATGACGACGCGTTCAGACTGATGGAAGAGCCATTTCTAGCAACGCAGCAAAACATGGTATAGAAGTTGCATCTTATTTACATTTTGGTCGGTTCTCTGACTTTATGATAGGATGAGGGGACACTCTCGGACTGTTTCGTTTCGGAAAGCTTGGAACGCAGTCGAGACAGAGCGGATTTCGAACTCCAGTTACGGCATATCAAGCAAGCAGCAACACAGATCTATGCTGGTAAGAAATCTCTCCCCGTACAAGTTGCCGAAGTGGCTCACATGAAGCACCGGTAGCTGCTTCTGAGACGACGGTTGCTGCCATGATGACATTCATACTCGCGATGTTGATATCCCCTGATGTCCAAAAGAAGGCTCAACAAGAAGTCGACACTGTCGTCGGGCTCGATCGGTTACCAGAATTTTCGGACATACCCAATTTACCATACCTTTCTGCTGTAGTCAAGGAGGTCCTCCGGTGAGCCTTATATGCATATCTGTAATTCACTCTTAGACTGAGATATCTTCTAGTTGGAATCCGATTGCAGTGATGGGAGCCCCCCACCTCACCACGGACGAAGATGTATATGAGGGATATTATATCCCCAAGGGGACTGTGATATTGGCGAATGCATAGTGCGTCATCTCGTTAATCTACGATATGAACTTGCATGATGAATATGAAATCAGTGCAATGCTTCATGATGAGAAGGTTTTCCCGAACCCCACGGAATTTGACCCAGAAAGGTTCACCAATAAGGCGGCTGATGTCCCCAATCCAGAGGAGGTCGCTACCTTCGGTTTTGGCAGAAGGTGTGTATGGACCACAAGTATTACCGTATGTGTTGGTGTACTAAAGGCCTACAGGATTTGCCCTGGAGCTCATGTTGCGTTGTCCATGTTGTACATCTCCTTTGCCTCTATTTTAGCCGCTTTCGACATCTGTCCAGCGCTTGATGAAGAAGAAAATCCTATCAAGGTGGTACCCAAGTTTATTGCCGCCTCTACTGTATCGTGAGTGATTTCAGTAAGTACATCAAGGTTGGATCCTAATCCTGTCTGTGAATCCCAGGGAACCCCTTCCATTCCAGTGTAAACTTATACCTCGCCAGGGCAAGAACGTGGAGAGTCTTCTCAAGGAGCACCTATCAGTGGAAATCATCTGAGGAAAATATGTGTTGAATTACGTTCACGAATTGTAGTTTAATGTTGAAGGTCGCCATAGGATTTTTGCCTTTTATTCCAACTCAATTTGTTCAAGCGAGGCCACAGCTTGGAAAAGCAAACGGGAAGAGGGTAAGCGATAAGTTCGGTATCTATTTGCCATGGCATAGTTGCTGCTGTATATCCCGTATGGTTACTTCGGTTGTGGTTAGGGAGGGCTCCCGAAACCGGTTTATCGGGAATTAAAGACGTAAGGTAAAGGCCATGCATGGCCTTCAACAGTAGCAACGGAACCAGCTTCAAACCATACCTGTGGATCCACCATCGGGTCACGATATATTGATGAATCTATTGAGATGTTGCTACACCGATATGCAAACGATCCCACACATGACTCCATCTCGTGAATATGACCAAATGCTGAGCTGAGGTACCATCTCTAGAGTGGGTCGAGAACCTAAAGTTGTTTGTGCAGTACGTTAACGGGAGAAGGTACAAATTATGAGGTGCTAAGAAAATGTGGTATTGCGGCGCTGATCCTGTCAGCTGCTGGCACACTGTTTCCCATTTTGCGAGTGTGACATCGCGCATGAGGAGAAACTGAATTCGTTTACGGCCCTGTCAAATCTATTTCAGGCTAGTTAGACCCAGGATAGTGTGCAATTGCAGTAAGAACGCCAAACAACGAACTCTGAATAAGGCTCCGCGGTAACTTAGCTGCGAGAAGATAGAAAAGAGCGTCAGTCCCGGGATTCCAGTCTTTGCCACCATACCACGATGTCTCTGCTCTTTATTCGAGACATCTTGGTCTTATGCCTCTGCGTACTCATCCACTTTATTTATCGCAATCAGCGCAAACCAATACTTCCTTACCCCCCTGGGCTGCCTAGGTGGCCTATCATAGGCAATGCACTGTCCATTCCTTTGACGTATATGCATATATTTTACAAGAAATTGGGCGACGAGATTGGTGAGTATGATGTTGTTGATGGTTGAGATACCAATAGCTCACACAAACCTGTACAGGATCAAAAATTATCTATGTTGAAGCGCTCGGTCGATCGATAATCGTGTTGAACGATATCCGCATAGCAAAGGATCTGCTTGAGAAGCGATCAGGTCTCTATTCCAGTCGGTATGTTGATTTCGAAGATGACAGAGCGACGATGGACTGAGTATTGTACATTCGGAACTAGACCTGAACTTCCCATGCTTACCGAGGTGTACGTTGTGTTTTTTTTTTCCCTTCTGCTAGAGAAGGGTCTTATGCGCTATGTCAGTGTTGGGGCCAGGGAGTTCTTTGGAGCTATGCCTTACGGCGACGCATGGAGAACTCAGCGAAGGATCTTTCAGCAGTATTTCTCACCAAAGAAGCAACAGCGTGTTGAAGAGAGTGCGATGGAATTTGTGAGGAAGGGTCTTCTGCCGAATATTTACCAGACCCCACAAGATGTACATGAACACGTGCGGAGGTATGTTTCTTGCCACTGTATGAATGATCTAGCACACGCACTCATTCATTCTCAATAGTTGTGTTGGAGGGCTTTCGACGTCCATGACATACGGTCTGCCAACACGACGTTCTAAAGACCCACTGGTCTTCTTCGCAGAGGATGTTTTCACACAATTGACTTCGGCTGCCGCTCCCGGAAAGTACTTGGTTAACTTGATCCCCCTGTTGAAGCATGTTCCAGATTGGATGCCGGGC
Organism: Macrolepiota dolichaula; assembly: GCA_003315915.1. Lineage (NCBI taxonomy): Eukaryota > Fungi > Basidiomycota > Agaricomycetes > Agaricales > Agaricaceae > Macrolepiota > Macrolepiota dolichaula. Next base: position 13,320 of record QFDT01000312.1, on the reverse strand, counting down.
GCAGATTTCAAGAGGGTAGCGCGCAAGCTGGCCGACGAGAAAAACAAGCTAATTGAGAAGCCCTACCAAATGACACAGAAGAACATGGTAATGTTGTTGCAACCTGTCTGAAAATTCTTTGGCTGACTTTTGGTAGGACGAGGGCACTTCACCTGACTGTTTCGTGTCAAACAGCTTAGAGCGTTATCGGGACAGAGCTGATTTCGAATACTATGCGGTGCACATTAAGCAAGCGGCATCACAAATCTATGGTGGTAAGAAATGTCCTGTCATATAAGAAGCTAGGACTACTCACATAAAGGTGGTAGCCGCTTCTGAATCAATGGTTGCCGGAATGATGACATTCATACTCGCAATGCTGACCTGTCCTGATGTTCAAAGAAAGGCTCAGCAGGAACTTGATTCAGTTGTTGGCTACAATAGGTTACCAGAATACTCGGATATGGAGGATTTGCCGTATCTGTCTGCTATTATCAAGGAAGTCCTACGGTGAGTCTGGGATCCATGGTTTCTCAGAGCTTGGGCCTGAAGTATCCTCCCAAGTTGGAATCCGATCGCACCTATGGGCCTTCCTCACTTTACCACGGAAGAAGATGTGTATGAGGGTTATTATCTCCCCAAGGGAAGTGTGGTATTGGTGAATGCATAGTGTGTCACTTCTCGTCGGCTTTTGATTTGGTGAAACCCCTCACCGTGACTTCAGCGCAATGTTACACGATCAGGAGATTTTCCCAAATCCCGCGGAGTTCAAGCCTGAAAGGTTTCTCAACAACGGTATTATCAGAGATGATATTCCTAACCCAGAGGAAGTCGTCACCTTTGGCTTTGGTAGAAGGTGTGCTATAAACCTACGCACGTCGTTTGTTATTCAGTGTTAAAAACTTGCAGAGTTTGCCCCGGATCCCGTATCGCGTTGTCTATGTTTTATATCGCCGCCGCCTCCATCCTGACTATTTTCGACATCTCGCCAGCGGTTGATGATAAGGGAAATCCTATCAAGGTGGTGCCCGAATTTCTCGCCGCCTCTATTGTTTCGTGAGTCGCTCGGACAGACGTACGATTATCAGGATTTTGATCGAACTTCAATCAATTTTCAGTGAACCTCTGCCGTTCCAGTGTAAAATCACCCCTCGTGAGGGTAGGAACGTGGAGGGTCTTCTTGAAGAGTATCTGGCCGCAGAATTTATCTGAATGACATGTATATTGGGTCGTATTGGATCTTGAATAGCTCGAGACTTGCCATTTCGCATAAGATTCGTGTGTGTGATTATCTGCCTTTCTGGTGTGAGAGTATTGGTGAGATGAGGTATACTCGCTTCCGGCGAAAGGGCAGCAAACGCATGTTGATGAGCTTCCAAAGGGGTTTACAATTACCGGTGTCGCAAATAGTGATCCGCAGAAAATCCCCCTTCCTGAGCAATTATTAGGGACATACTCAATCAAGATCTTCCACGGGTGACTATCCAGGTGAGTGTTTGTGAGCCAGTTTTTGTGGGCTCTTTCGCAATTACAGTCCCCGACTGTCAAATTCACACGGTCGACTGGCAGTGCTAGGGCTTCGGGATTGTCGGACATCTACTCTGTTCCGTACACCATGACCATCATCCCCGTCAATGTCGCCAGCCTCAAGAAAGTGAAAAACTCCGTCATAGGAAACCCTTCGGCGAAGAAACAACTAGCCCAAGATGTGACGCTGATTCAGACGTATGTAAATATTAAATATATTGTTTCGCCAGTGTCGCTCACATTCTTCTGTTCGTTAGTCTCATCGCATGCTTGAATCAGCCTCACACACACTTTGTGCACCCAGCTGCACCCCCTCGGCCACATGAAGACTTAGTACGGATAGAAGCAGCACATGTCGTCGCATCCTTGGCTAGTTCAGAGGAGGCATTATTTACACTACTCGACCACGAGGCACCCCATGCATTCCTCGTCGCTATCTCATACCTCCAGCCCACAGACTCCGTCCCCCTCAGATCTGCCATTGTTCGCGGTCTCAAATCTTTGACTCTCGCAATGGCCGAAATCGCAGGCCCGTCTCAATGGGGCCTGAAGGTAACCAATTCCAGAATTCGAAATAGAGTTAAGGATGGTTTAAACTACCTCTTCAGAGTATGTGCACCTTGTACTTGTGTATCAAAATTACTCATACGTCTGAAGATAGAGTCCCTGGACATATATCTCCCTCTCCTCACCGACCCTTCCCCCCAAATTAGCACCCCAGTAGCTCAGATTATCGCATTTGCTATGCGGACACCAGAACATCGAAAGGCTCTGTCAGAATGGCTGCCGCATGCCGATAGGTTGAAAGAGGCAAAGGTTTCACGGAGAGGATGGGAGAAAACCTCAGTCGTCAACGTCAATGCCCCCTCACGACAAGGCGGCTGGCTAGCTCGGCACCTGGCAGCTCTCATCAGTTCCCGTGATAGTAAGGTGGGCCCGCTATGGATGTTGCCCCTCATCACTAACACCAAGTAGCTTCAAGAAGCTGCGCTCCTCGCTTTAGCGTCATTATCAAAGGATAACCCATCTGTCGCGACCGTGCTTGCAAGACCAGATCGTGAAAGTACGACCTCCCCTTCTTTATCCACGACCTCCGCTTATTTCATACAGACCCTCCCGTCCTCGCCGCAATCACTCCTTTTATCAAATCACGGCATGTCGACACTCAGCTTGCTGCTGCCTTATGGTAAGACCTATTCGAACCCCATCGTAAACTCATTTTGACCTTTTCCTAGTGCAACCCATATCATACGAGGAAGCACTCCCAATAACAGTTATCCAATTGACGAGTCTTGTGTACGAGCTATCATAAACTTTGTCAACAGCATCATCGCACCGACATCGACAGAAAATGCCGCCCGCCGGACAAAGGCTTGTTTCATTCTGTGTATGTTAGGCTTGGTAACCCGACATATTTACTAAGATAATGTACAGATTACCTGATCACGGACGATTCCACATTGTGCGGAGCTGCATTTGATCGAGGCTGCTTGGAGAAACTGGCAGCCATGGTACAAGAGATAACTCCCGAAGAGAACAAAACCGAATGGGGGGAAGACGAAGCAGAAAGTATTTCTCTGTTACGCGAGGTGTGTGATAAGTTTGGTGGCGCTGGGGCCATACTCATTAGGTTCAGTCCTCGATGATCGCTCTCGCTGCCATGTCCTTGTTCGATAACGAGATCCGACGAATGGTGACCGATGAGCTTCATTTCCTTCCCGTTATTCATTCCTGCCTCTTTCATCAACACGTTGGTGTGCGATACGCCGCTTGTCAATGCGTTCGAGCACTGAGTAGGGCCGTGGCAGTTCTCAGAACGAATATCGTTGACAGCGGCCTGGGAATGTCTATATTCTCAATATTTAAGGAACGGGAAGAAAATCCAAATGTGACGAATTCTGCCTTGTCCGCTGTTTGCAATATTGTTATTGATTTTTCACCCCTGCGACCCGTACGTCCCGATATCCTATCGTCATTTTCTTGTGCTGAAAATCATCTAGATATATCTTGAACAAGGTCTCATGGAGCGGCTGATTGAACTCTTACAAACGGGCGATCCGGCACTTAAACTGAACGCTCTGTGGGCGGTCAAAAACTTACTCCGAAAATCGACCACGGAGACCAAGCGAAGTGTGATGTCCCAACTAGGCTGGGACCGAGTTGTAGAGTATGTTCTCTTCGTGTTTATGGGTTCTTTGCTAATATTGGTTACTAGATTCCTCCAAGAAGGGACTGGAAACGTACAAGAACAGATGTTCAATGTTCTACGAAATGTGGCGGAATCACCAGAAGGTATCGATATGATATTCAAGAATATCGTTCCGGAAGTCATTCTGGATCATATTACGATCGCTTTGACATCCTCATCGGACGATGTCACGCTTCAGGTAGATCCAAAGACAACTTCGAAAGTTCGAGATAACTAATTGCAATTCCAGGCGACATACTTGCTCGCAAACCTCATCAACGGCAACGAGTCTCAACAAAACCAGATCGCGTCCCATCCCAACCTTCTCACCAGTCTTCGCACTTGCCTCGCCGAGGGTAAACCAGATGCCAAGAAACCTGCAACTTCGTGCATACGTCAGCTTGCACACAACCCCAAAGGCCGGCGTGCGATTATGGAGGCGGGTATAATTTCCACCCTCCGTCACTTATGCGAGTGGTCCGGTTCCGGAATGTCTCCGGCCACTGTCACCTCCCCCATAAGTATTGGGTCTCCGGTGAGCGGGATTGGAGCAAGTGCGAGTAGTGGGAGGGGGTTGAGTCCTGGAGGAAGGAATTGGGGGTCGAGTGTGGGTGCTAGTGCGAGTGGGAGTCATGCGCATCCGCATGGGCTTGGAACTGGACATTGGGCGGGACCGCCATCGCATTTGCTCCATCATTATCCCCACCATAATCTTCATCATGGTCACCATGCGGTGCCTTCAATATACCAGCCACATTCAGCAGCGTCTCAACATGGAACTATGATGGAAGATGATAAGGAGGTGGTGCATAATGCGAGGGCGGCGTTAGATTGGTTGGAGCGAGGAGATACGTATGTAGCCTAGCTTGGATATAGCGTTTTGAGTGGGTAATATGTATGTTTAGCGTATGTACCGTGAATTGGGATTATGGAGCGTTGTGGGGCTGGTGGTGTTTAATTAATTTCGCCCTCGGTTGTCACGCGTTATGATCGGGTTTGCGGAACCAGTATGCTTAAAACTCTCGTCATTCTGACATCAGGTTCCCACTGACACAGGGTCGTGGGGTATACTCATACATACTACAACAATCCAGAGGTGGAAGACTCAAATAAACTCCACGTCCATGAAATCGCCTAAAAGTCGTTCAACATCTTTTCCCGCACGAGGTACCAATCTGCATGGAAATGGTTCAGGTATCCTTTGTGTCATAAGGCATTTAGTCAGATACGTGCGCCGGAGATAAGGGCCCGAAGGTGTACTCACGACGCGGCCAAATCTCCCGAAAACTTCAAAGGAACTTCGATTGAGTTCCCACTTGCATCAACTTCAGGTAGGAGATCGAACGAGGACAGAAGGTGGATCGCCGTCATGCGGTAGTTTAGTAATCCTATATGAGCACCTGGACATACTCTGAAGGTGTGACGTGAAGATATGTCCGAAATATGATGGAAAACCTTACCTTCGACCGAATCCAAAGGTGTAAGTGACCTCTGGGTCGGGTATGTCAAAAGCTAGTTTGCCATTCTTGAGGAACCTGTCGGGAATGAATTCTTCGGGTTTGGGAAAAACTTGCTCATCTCTGAGCATAGTACTGGATGACGGGAAATACATCAATCAACTGAACCTTCTGCATGTTTGTGAACGCACTAAGTATTCGCGAGTACGACGCTGCCTTTTGGTATGAGATAACCATTGTATACGTCATCCTTGTGTAGGTAATGAGGAACGCCTGAGGTAAATTTGACAATCAGCTCAGGTGCCGATAAACGACTCTGTGATCTCTCACCAGCTGGTGAAATGGAATGCCACCTAACGATTGGGTTAATCAGTCATATATTAACCGAGGACGGGTAACACCCGTCACATACCTGAAGACCTCCTTCAGGACAGCAGAGACATAGGGTAGACGTTCGAGATCCGATACATCGGGCAGACGATCACACCCAACGACCGAGTCCATTTCCTCTTGTGCGCGACGTTGAATTTCTGGGTATTTCAACATGGCCAACATAAAGCAGAGTACTGAGCCGATAATAGTTTTGGCAGAAGCTGAAGATAATCCTAGGTGAGCATGGAATAGTAGACATGACTACTGTGGTTTATACCAGCGTAAACGTTCGAAGCCACCTCTTGAATCATCCGAACTTGTTGGACGTAGTCGCTAGAATTTTGATTACATTCTTCCAGAGAGACTGAAACGAACGACTGCTTCGCGGTTCCGTTGGCCTACCGAAGGATGCCTAAATAAAGTTGCAATGTATAGACAATGGATAGCATACCACGGCTTCCTTGGCCGCCTCGAAGGGCTCAGTCATCGAATTCTTCAGAATTGTTTTATATCTCTTGGCGTCCCGTTTGAATTGCGCTCCAGGCATCCAGTCGGGTACGTGCTTCAGTGCGGGAAATACGTCAACAAGATATTTCCCTGAAACCACTGCGCCTGTTGCAATCGTGAATGACTCCTCGGAGAGTTTGACCCAACGGTCTCCGGATGTTCGAACCGGAAGACCATAAGTTATTGACATTGCCATGCCTCCGAAGCAGCTGCAATTGTACGGTCAAGAGCAAAATCAATTGGGGGGAGAAGGTGGAAGCCTCACTCGTGTAGGTGTTTTTGGTAGTCTTGAGGTGATCGCAGTATGTTAGGCAAGAGGCTTTTCCTGATGAAGGCTTGAGATCGTTCCTTTACAAAGGATATATCTCGCGGAGAGAAGTGTTGTTGGAAGAGCTTGCGTTGTTCTCTCCAGGCATCGCCGTAGGGGAATAGAGCAAACATGTTGTTCAGGTCCATTCTATCATAACAAACATGAGTCGCCAGATGGAAAGAGAGAGGATTGTCCCACAATTCGTGCAACATTGTTAGGTGAGGTCTGAGTATGCGTTGAGTAGGACTGGTTAAAAATGCGTGAGCATTACCCACCGGCCGGAATATAGAGAAGAACGCTTGTCAAGTAAGTCTTGAGCCACTTTCAGATCTGTTAGAATGACAATTGGTTGTCCGAAGGCCTCGAGATATAATATCTTTGTGTCTATGACATGGGCATAAGCAGGGTGATTTATGGGTGCGGATTTGCTTACCAAACTTCTTCGCCATTGCGTGATAATACATGTGCGCGAATGCAGAAGGGATAGAAAAAGCATTTCCGACGAACGGCCACCGCCTAGGCCCTGGAGGCAAGGGGGGCCTGGGTCGACGACGAGAGCGATAGCGGAAATAGACAAGAGAGCAGATTCCTAATAAACAGAATTCGCGAATGTGGAACATCTTGGCGATGTAATACGCTGAATTTTCATTCTAGCTTTATACTTCAGCGGACCATTGGAGAGGCCCCGATGGATAGTCATTTCCGATGAGGCAGGATGACTCTTGAGCTTGAGTCATCTGCCCCAATTTATTTTAAGAAGAGGGAGAATCCTGAAGCCTGGGGCCCGAGATCTGGACCAGAACAAGGGACTCGCTTTTGCGTGCGTGAACTCCAGCGAGTATATGAAGTCACGGAGATAGCAGCCTGATATGTGAAGGTAACTCGAGGCTTGTATCGGCACTTTTCTTGGAATTGGCCGGGAAGTGGATCCTCGGCTCTGCCGATCAGGGCAGAGTGGGTGGTAGAAGTCACCCAAACTCCTGTGGTGGTGTTCGGGACCGCTAGATGATTTATCTCTCATAGTATGTCTTCCACAAGTGTACTTGATCCCCGCGACGGTCTTCAATTAAGGCCAATGGCCCTCCATCCTATCAGATACTTATTATCCTGGACTCTCCTGGTTGAAAACGGAGTTTTGGTTCTTGCTGACGAATTTCGGGTCCGGTGATGATGATTTTGCACGTGATCGCGACAAGTAATTCAACGCGTCTTTCGTGTCTTAATTGGACTCAGCCCGATGTATTTCTTCCCTCATCTTATCTCTCCCCTATGAGAGTCCTCTGTGTCGCGGAAAAGCCCTCCATCTCCAAATCCATAACACAAATACTTTCAGGAGGGAGGTACACGACTGTAAGTGCTTTTACTTCTTTGGCGCCCACGACTAGCTTTGCCCACGTGAAGACAGCACAATACAAGGTCACAATTTGTGAAGAACTATGAATTCGACTATCCACAAACCAATGCTTTCTTTACTGTGACCTGTGTAGCTGGCCATTTGACGGAGCACGACTTTACGGGTGCGCATCGGAAATGGCAATCATGCAGTCCTGCGGAACTTTTTGACGCGCCTGTCGAATCGAGAGTGGCAGGGGATAAGAAGGCCATCGAAGAGAATCTGAAGAATCAAGCTTACCGTTCGGATATGCTTATGATCTGGACTGATTGTGATAGGGAGGGAGAGCATATTGGGATGGAAATTGTAACAGTGTGTCGGAAGGCGAAGAGAGACATTGTGGTTAAGAGGGCGAGGTTTAGTGCTATTATTGCCCAGTGAGTCACAGTACCTTATAATGGGGACGCTTGTTTTGAATAGGAATAGGCAAATTCACCGAGCGGCTCAAAATCCTGTTGAATTGGATCAGGCACAGGCAGATGCAGTTGAGGCAAGAATTTTGTTAGACCTCAAGGTTGGCGCCGCATTTACGCGAATGCAAACTATGTCACTTCAAACGCAATTCAGGCAAGCCCTGGAGAATAAACTTGTTTCTTATGGTGCGTGAGGGGAATACCATCTTACACACCTCCTAAAATGCGCAAAAGGACCATGTCAGTTTCCGACGCTCGGATTCGTCGTGCAGCGATACAACCAAGTGAAGAACTTCGTCCCTGAACCTTTCTGGTATATATTCCTATCCCAGACTAGGAACACGCCAGACGGACCGCAGGAGACGACATTCAACTGGGCTAGAGGGCATCTTTTCGATGAAGCCGTCGCAGTTGCATTGTATGCGTACGTTTTAGAGAGTCCGGTTGCGCGAATAACGAAGGTTACGAAGAAAGAGACCAAGAAATGGTGTGGTTCGGCTTACGCTTCTCTTATTTGGGAGGTTCACTTACAGATCTCTAGGAAACCTCTACCTTTGACAACCGTCGAACTCCAGAAAGCAGGATCTCGACTGCTCAAGATGGCACCCAAGAAAGTTTTAGATGTTAGTATCCCATTCCTCCGCCCCGTCACCGCCTTCAGTTGACGCATGAAACAGATCGCTGAGAAACTTTACCAACAAGGTTTCCTCTCCTACCCGCGCACGGAAACTGATCAATTCGACTCACAATTTGATTTCATGACTCTAATTCACAAACAAACCGCTGACCCAAACTGGGGCCCCTTTGCTCAATCCCTTGAGCAAGGTGGTTTCAACATCCCACGGAAAGGAAAGCATGATGATAAGGCACATCCACCTATTCATCCCACAGCGCATGCGGGTGGACTTACGGGAGATGAGAAAAGGGTGTATGAATATATATCGAGGCGATTCCTAGCGTGTTGTTCGAAGGACGCCGAGGGTTGGCAGACGACAGTTGAAGTTGCTTGCGGGGGTGAATTGTTTAGTGCTACTGGTGCGTCGTGCGTGTCACCTACACCCTCTCACTGCGTTGAAACTAGCCTTCAGGTTTGGTGATCATGCGGAAGAACTACTTGGAAGTATACCCCTATGATAAATGGAGCGACCATCCATTGCCTGAATTTACTGAGGGCGAAACGTTCAACCCCACGATTTGTGAGCTAAGACAAGGGCAAACGAGTAAACCCCGTTTACTCACCGAGGCTGATTTGGTGTCATTGATGGATAAGAACGGAATCGGTATACATATGTGTTTTCCTGTATGTTTCCTGAAGCTGAAATTCATAATTAGGGACTGACGCGACTATTGCACAACACATACAAACTATCATCGACCGAGAGTACGTCCTTGAAAGGATGGAAGGCTCAATCAAGTACCTTGTGCCTTCCACGCTCGGCGTTGCGCTCGTTGAAGGTTATAATCATATTGGGCTCGAGAAGAGTGTTTGTAAACCTCAGCTTAGACGTGAGGTAAATCCTTCTCTCAATCCTCTGACTAAGTTTCATTCTAATTCAATTTTGTAGACCGAGAGGAGGATGGTGCAAGTCTGCGAACGTACAACTACAAAACAGGCTATGCTTGAGCAGTCACTGCACCAATACAAAGAAATGTTTAGGACGGTGTCAAATAATTGGGGAACTGTTATCCAGGTTCGGAGTTTCTGGATCTGGGACTGGACTTGACTGATGAACACTGCAATGATAGAGCGTACGACAGCATCT
>QFDT01000309.1:0-21385 GCA_003315915.1 Macrolepiota dolichaula | reverse complement strand
CTTACAGCCCAAACGGATAAATATTAAACTGAGCGGTAGAATGAAACATGACGCCCTCTGATACTAGAACAACATCCTTGTGACGATGTGGATGATATAAGACTTTACTTACCTAGGGGGAAAGGCCAAGCAAAGAGTTATTTATTTCTGGATCCCCAAGCTTGGTGGCATCCTTATTCGCCCTCCCATAGCTTAGGCCCAACAAAGCCTCAAGTTCTCAGAAAATGATCAATTCATTTCTTTGGTTGATGTCATCTCCTATTGCCCATACACTTATGGGCGACCGTTCTCTATCCCCTTATTTCTGAATATGGGCGGCGGGTGATATCAGCGGAAATTGATCCCCCCACCCCGAGGACAAGGGTGCATACTTAATTGAGCCGTGCATTTCTCTGTCGCAGACAAACAGACCGCGGTTTCCAACTTTTAGGTCCCCGGGGAATTTTCTCGGGATGACTTATATCCCGAAAGGTTGAAGAGAGAAAACCCCAGTCAGTTGGACCATTTACCCTCTTCCACGAAATTTGAGTTAGCAAGTTCTTACCACATTCCTTAATATTCTCCGCTGCACAACAGAGTTCAGCTCGTAGATTCAATGGACGAGGGCGGTTGCGAATTTCTGGACGGAGTCCAGGATTTCTCCATAATTCTACTAGAGGGAAAAACCCATCACGAACCCGTAATTGGGACGCGTACAGATAGGTACAGATCCACGCTCCAACGTAAAAGCACGAGTCTGATTTGATCTTCTATTTGGCTCCGACGCAGACGTTCGATGAAGGATATAGTATGTTGGTGCAATGGATATAGCCGTTAACGGCTAGTTTATTTTTAAATAAACACATGCATAATTCGGGTCCACGAACGGGTGAGTAAAATCCGTTCACCGGACGGTCACACAGACACCAAACGGGCTGCAAGGAAGATTAGATAATTTTGGGAAGCAATCATTGGACATGTGTCTTGGACCTTGGTGTGGATCCGCCAGTCATCCAAGAGTAATATAGCCAGGTATGGGTGACCTATTTCCTCAAGACTGATTATCGAAATTGATTGACACTCAGATGTCGCCAAGTAAAAGAGTGTTGGTGCTGCATGGGTGAGTTAGAGCCGGTTCAAGGGTTGTGGCTAATGAAATTGAAACGTGGATGTTTTCCGCTAAGATGGACGCAGAATGGCCGGCTTTTCAAGGAGACGGCAAGTTGAAGTTTCAACGATGGTGTGGTACCGTGTCAACTAACATCCAGCCGCTGACTACCAGTTGGAACCATTCTGCAGGGAATGCGAGGGAAGAGGAATAGAACTGGGTGTGTGTGATTACCATCATACCAGCTTTCAAAGTTGACTGATCGTGATTCAAGTCTTTCTTGACGGCCCACATGGAGTCAACGTGGATGAGATTATCGAATCATATGTCCTGAATCCAGCAATTGCGGAGGACTTGGGTGTCGATCCCAAGGCTCCGGGGCTTAGGGAGGAGCTGGAGAAAACAGATCCTAGGGCCTGGTGGGAATACAACAAGGACAGATCGGAGGCGCTGGGTATTGGGGAGACGTTGAATGTCGTCAGAGGGGCCCTGGAGAAGCAAAGATTTGATGTGCGTGTTGACTACATGGTCGCCTCGTGTCATTGTGTCATATGCTGACTGAAAATTGTGGTCACTGTTATAGGGGGTTTTTGGCTTCAGGTGGGTTTTGAATGACTGCTAAGGGTGTATTTTGGCAATTGCTCCATCATTTGAGTTGTTGCGCCCACGGTTTCTTGGATCTGTTTTTTCTGGATTTCGCTGATTTCGTTTCCAACGTATAGCCAGGGCGCAGCCCTCGCAGCTATCATTTCAGCCCTCGTATGTATTATTGGCTTTGACGGTGTTAATGGGGTATTGACGGTGCCGAGCACAGTTGGAGCGCCCAGAAACATATCCCGCGTTTATTCATGATGGAAAGCCCATTCACCCTCCGCTGTAAGTCTTGATGTTGCTGCTGGCGAATATGGCTTGATGAAAACCAACAGGAAATTCTGCATTGCTGTGTCTGGGTTCAAATTGATGGATCCCGTCGTCGCAAGGATTTTTTCTACTTCGTTCAAGACGCGGATTATGCATATCATTGGGAAGAAGGACAACATTGTTCGTAGCATCAGATCACAACCTCTCATTGATTTGAGCGAGGAGAAGCGTGTGATTGTGCACGAGGATGGTATGTCGTCTTCGCCTTCGGCGTCAGGCTCTTGTGACTCAGGCATCTTCACAGCTCATATCGTCCCGCTAACAGCAACGTGGACAGCATTCTATTGTGATTTTATTGAGGGTCCTTCATTTGATATCCCTGCGCCGGTGCCGGTGGTTGGAAATCTGAAGCTCTAGATCGTAGTTTCAGAAATAATAACATAGGGACCGAAAGCTAAATGATGCCTTCTGGAAGACGGAAACGAAATGCTGCTAGCTTATCGATTTGGGGTACTGGGAGTATTCTGGGAAGATTACGTGAAAATCGAAGGTAGAGAAATGATGGAAAGCGTGACTGTGACATGGGGATCAACAGACATACACAAAAGATATCTGGATATTGCGCTCATTTACTAGTCTCTGCCTCTCTCTCCCTTTCTCAACCCTTCCATCCCCTTTTTCGTCTTTTCACGCGTCGCTCGAAAAATGGCCTCATGGACTCCCCAGCCCCAAGGTCTGGAGGAAATTCTACGCACAATCCATGAGTCAACCGACATGAACATCACTGTCCAGCGCTCCATCACACAAGCGAGTCTCTTTCCCCTCTCTTTTCATGCCCAGATTTCTCATTTTTATGTACCTACACTTTTCAGAAACTCAATTCTTTCACGCGCATTCCAGAGTACATCGCCTACCTTGCCTACATCCTCAGCTCTATGACCCAGGAGGAGGATCGTATACGCACCATCGCTGGCTACCTGCTCAAGAATAACTCCCGCCTCATCCTGCAGGCTCCGCCACAGGTCGCTGATTATGTCAAGTCTGCTGTGTTGCAGGCCTTCAACGACCCGTCGATCATGATTCGCAATGCTGCAAGTCAAGACATTGTCGCTTTCCTTGGTGTGCTTGAGCCCAGAAACTGGCCAGAGTGTCTACAGCAGCTGGTGAACGCGTTGGATGCATCCGATTTGGACAGACAAGAAGTGAGTGGCCCTTCAACACGTAATATATCTCGGCCAGGGACCTTCTCTGCCACTGCCACATATTAGCCCGGAACCTTGTTCCTCGCGCTCTCCCCAACTATCTTGTAACAATTACTAATATCATTATCAGGCTGCATTCAATGCCCTTGAGAAGGCGTGCGAGGATTATCCACGCAAGATGGATGTCGAAATTAGTGGGACCCGGCCCCTCGACTACATGATCCCAAAGTTCCTCATGCTCTCTGAACACCCATCCGCCAAGATGCGATCGCATGCAGTGGCATGCCTTTCATATTTTGTCCCAATCAACTGCCAGTCTCTCTTCGTTCATATCGATAACTTCATCGCTTGCCTGTTCAAGCGAGCATCTGATGATGATCCTTCAGTGCGTCGTCACGTTTGCCAGGCTCTCGTTCTTCTCCTTGCAGCCCGTCCGGAGAAGCTCATGCCCGAAATGACCAACGTCGCCGAATATATGCTCTATTCGACCAAGGACAAGAATGAGAATGTTGCGCTGGAGGCTTGCGAGTTCTGGCTTACGTTTGCTGAGGATGCCGATCTTGCCCCCTACCTACACCCCCTTTTGGGCAAGGTTGCGCCGGTGCTTTTGGACTGTATGGTCTATGGAGAGGATGACCTTTTATGGTTAGAGGGAGACGCAGAGGATGCTGCTGTTCCAGACAAGGAATCTGATATCAAACCACGCCATTACGGAGGCAAGGCCCATGGCCTAGAGCGAGAGGGCGCAGATTCTAGTGCCCAGCAAAAGCCGCGAATTGGTGCCTATGGCGAGGAGACGATTGATTCTGACGAGGAAGAAGATTTTGATGAGTACGATGATGATTTCGCAGACGAGATGTCGACAGAGTGGAATTTGCGTAAATGCGCTGCGGCCGCTCTTGATGTTCTTGCCGTCAGATTCAGCGGCGATCTTCTCAACGTTCTTCTTGGTCCCCTGAAAGAGAAGCTATGGAGCCAAGACTGGTTGCAGAGGGAAAGTGGCATTTTGGCTTTGGGAGCTATGGCTGAAGGTATGTGTGCTTCTCTTCGGTTAGTGCTGTTCCTTACTATGCCATCATAGGTTGTATTGAGGCTATTGAACCTCACCTTCCGACGTTGATCCCGTACCTCATCAATACCCTCAACGACCCTAAGGTTAGTAATTCGCTCCACCGACTAGGAGTTCTTTTCAACTTTATCCATAGCCACTTGTGCGATCAATTACCTGCTGGACTCTTGGCCGATATGCAAGCTGGTGCACCCAGCCTCTATCAGATGAACACAAGCGCCTCTATTTTATCCCAACCATGGAGGGTGTACGTTGCCAAATGAGATCACTGTCAATCCATACTAATGAATTTTCTAGCTCTTGCGTATGGTTCTAGATAACAACAAACGTGTTCAGGAAGCCGGATGCAGCGCCTTCGCTACACTTGAAGAGGATGCCGGGCCCGAGCTTGCTCCATACTTGGAGCCTGTCCTTAGAAACCTGGTGTTCGCCTTCGAGAAGTACCAGCACAAAAATATGTTGATCCTGTACGATGCTGTTGGTACCTTGGCTGATGCTGTTGGTCGCGCGTTGGCAAATCCGACGTATGTTGACATCTTGATGCCGCCATTAACCGGTCGCTGGGCCAAGTTGAAGGATGATGATGAAGATCTGATCCCTCTTCTTGAGGTATGTATATATTAAATCCTCGTCTGATCAATGATCTCTGATCGCAAATGAAGTGTCTTGCCTCCGTGACAATTGCCATGGGTCAAGCATTTCTACCCTATGCCGGTCCAGTGTTTGAGCGGTGTAACCATATCATCCATCAGTCGCTCCTCCAATATCAACAGTACCAGCAGAATCCTGATCTTGATGAACCTGGGGGTTCATTCCTAGTCGTCGCACTAGATTTGCTCTCTGGTCTCACCCAGGGTTTGGGAATGGCCCTAGAGCCATTCATCACGGGCAGTAATCCAAATATGCTTAGCTTGCTAACGTTCTGCCTGAAGCACCCCCAAGCCCCTGTCAGGCAATCTGCATATGCACTTGTCGGCGATATGGCCATGGGCTGCTTTGTATTATTGCGCCCACATATGCCTGGTATCATGCAAGAGCTCATCCAGCAACTTGACCCCGAGCCCAAATTTGAGTTCATTAGCGCATCAAATAATGCTGCATGGTCAGTTGGTGAAGTCGCGTTGCGATATGGTCGAGGTGAGTTGTTGTGCATACCCGTAAACTTACCTGACCACACACCCGGTTAGATGACCCGGAATTCCAGCAGTGGGTTGGTCCGCTCATCTCACGACTCATCCCTATCCTCTTGCACCCGAAGGCACCACGAAGCCTACACGAGAACGCTGCTGTATCAATAGGCCGTATTGGTCTCATGCACCCTGTTCTTGTTGCACCTCATCTACCAGAGTTTGCCCAGGCCTGGTGCCAAGCTTTGTATGAGATCCGCGATAACGACGAGAAGGACTCAGCGTTCCGTGGACTCTGCACACTCGTGCAGACAAATCCCGCCGGTATTGCCAAGGCAAGTTTTATAGCTCGTTGACAGAGGCTTATTGCTTACCTTAACGTCATTTAGAGCTTATTGTGGTTCTGCAACTCTATTATTCGCTGGAACCAACCTTCACCAGAGCTTAACAATATGTTTACCTCGCTTCTTCAGGGGTTCAAGCAGCATGACGAGGGAGGATGGGCGGCGCAGATGGCGTCGTTTCCCCCTGTCATTCGTGATCGCCTAACAACTCGCTATGGCGTCTGAATGCCTGATACTCGCCAATACCAGGGTGCGGGGTTATCGTGTCCTGTCTCGCTGTGCCTATGTCCCTGGGTTGTAACCTCTGAACGAACGATGAACAAATCACGTTTTTCTTTTCACTGTCTCCGGCTTCAACACTTTTATGACGTAACATCGTGTCGTTACTCCTCGCTATCTGCCCTCTCCTTGCGTCGTGCTGTCTCCTTTACTCTCTGGTTTTGTCGCATCTGGAACTCCTTTTAGTAGCAATAGTCTTTCTCCCCTTCATTCCTCACAACGTATCCCCCCATATATCAATCCCCCATGTCCCGACCTCGGCTTTGTTTCCATTTCGTCTCACTCTGGATGCCCCTTTTAAGTAGTAGTAGTAGTTAGTGTAGCTTTGAATCCTCATGACCAAGAACAGCACGAGAACAAGGCTGCTCGCATCGATCGTTTCGGTGCGGGTGTATGGCCTTTGTCCTCTCATCTGATATCATTTTACGTAGCATTAGTTAGTAGTTACATAGTAGATAGTTAGTAGTATAGTTTTTCTCCCATTTTTAGTAGATAGGAACTTCTCTTTTGTTTTATTACCCTAGCCATATCTGGTGAGGGCGATGGTGATGGAGCCCCCAGATAAACGACGACGAGGACACTTTTTTACGCCTTTCCTATGATACGCCTACAGTTTGTAGCATCAACATCTCTGTATCGGAAGAGCCCACCGAGGGATTGTACGTATGATGGTGTGTAGTTGAAAGGGAACATCGAATAACAATATAAAGCGGTATGTTATATATACAACCAGAGCTAAACCAGTAGATCAACGAACTATTAATCCCTTGCACAGGACCTACCACCATTGCATATGCTTCGTCGCGTCTAGTAACTCTTCAGAACCGCTTCTCATTCGCGTACGGTCCACCAAATCTACTCGGTCCACCCATTCCGAGCATCCCGCCACTAGCACCTCCACCAAAGTTGGCAGACCCAAAGCCGCTGTATCGTTTCTTGCGTTGGTACTGATTCCACCCGTACATGCCCCCAGCGACAATACCGACAAGGATAGTGAGCTTGAGTAGGAATGCGAGCCAACTTCCACCCTGTCCGGTGGATACAGGATTAGAGGTGCCCCAGATGGTAGCTTTTTTGTCGGGGTTTTGGAAAGAGGATTGGGAGAGGATCAGGGAGGAGGTTGTCACTGATATGATACTATATATTTGTAGAGGAAACGTGAGTAGGTGGCTATTTGAGAATTAGAAGGGAGCAGGACGTACTCGTGTGCGTCGGAGACATCGCCTGTCAATGCACTGAACCCGACATAAGGGGAATTTGATAGTGTAACATTCTCGACAAAGAAACAGTCCGACCAATCATCCCCTACAAGTTCATGATAAGTGACCCCGGAAGTTGAGAGTGGGGTAGATATATAGGCGTACAAGCTTTGTATTGTACTTTGACGTCGAGGTAGCGGTCTTTGATGTATGTGAGTTTCAGTTTGGTGGCGACATTTGTCCGGCGGACGTTTGCCTACGGCTAGATAAGTATTCTTTTATGAAATCAGGGGGTTGTGGAGTACTTACGGAGCAGGCACCGAGAGCCTGACCATCGCCGTCGTTGCCCATGTTGTATTCCGTGTTGCCGTCGAAAAGAAATCCGGATATGCGAGGGAAAGAATACCCGTGTCGTGTATTGGCATAGCTAATGGGGGAAGCCCTTCATAAGTAGATAGAGCGAGGTGAAGTGAGAGAGACGTACGTGTCGATGATGATGCCAAGGCCGTTAAAGTTATCTGAGAACACATTGATCGAGTTAGAGATCGGTAAGACTTGGAGTAGGAATATCATGACTTTTGTTGCCAAAAACGGGGCCTGGTTGCGCGCGCTCGGTTGTTAGCCACATTGCGAAACCGTCGCCGTACAAGTGAGTCGAGTCTCCTGAGATCTGGATATAAAGGATTAACCTTTCACATTCATTGGAGGTAAATGGAGGAGCCGACCTTAAACTCGGTTTCAATAATGTAATTTGGTGCTGACAATGGTAGTCGTGACCACAGCCAACCCTATAGCGTAGACGTCAGTGAAGGTTGCTGACTCGTGACAGGAAGTATCGTACCATTTGAGATGGTCGATTACGCGTTAGCCGGACATGCTTGTTCGTATTCTGTAAGATTCAGGTAGGTTGGGACAGCTTGCTTGGAAATGGAGTACCGGAACATACGATATACGAGTCGGCACCAAAATCCCACCATCTGCGGTAAAATACTGTGTCAGTGAGGGACAACTGGTTTTCACGCAGGTACACATACCTGTTCTGAAGATCTTGGTCAATGTAAGGAGCGTATAGTGAATGTGTTCGGAGATTGACGGTCTGAGGATTAAAGGATATCAGTATTTAGCTCATAAAGAAATTAAGATGAAGACACAGCGACTTTGACAAACATTCTTGTCGTCACCACTCTTCATACGAGAATTCTGCTGAGTATATACGTACCCTCTCAATTGTGCGGTTTGCTATCCGTGTCTCTGGCTCACTGGCCGCATGCGCGGTACTGAACAAAAGTGACCATACGAGAAGACCGGAGACCGAGAAAAGTTTCGAAAATGTCGGGAACATTGCGGATGTCCAGCGTCGAGCGTTCCCTTGAGGTGCAAGCCGACTGTTGAGCACGGCGACTAGAGAGCAGAATACAAAGTAGACCAAACGTTGGAGGCTGCCTTCTCCACATTCCCCTGCCACGGAGGTGTGTGTCACGTGACTTACCAGCCCTACATTTTTAATTAGTTTGATCCAACCTAAGAATACTAAATACGCCCTCCAATTAGAGGTGTACATAGAAGGGTTCACTCAAAAGATGGGAGTAGAGCTACTATTGTACAATCTTTTTGAGAAAAATATTTTGCTGTACCCAGATATTTTCCCAACACTGGCCCTTCAAACCCCTATCATTGTCCTCGGCCACTTTTGTTCCCTCTCAAACCCAGCACCCCCTACAAAATGGCAACCTGGACAAGCTGTAGCCTGCTGTAGCTTAACACCTCTCATGGCTGTTCGTTGTATTGAGTTTTATTAGTTATATGTAAGGCTAAAATGTGAGGCTGAATGAGCGACTTGTTACTCGAGTTATCCCATTATCGTCTGTCATTCCATTACCCGTCCCACTGCTTGTTCCTGTGTCCGTTCCACCACTAACTGTTCCACCACTTGTTCTACCATTAGATCCACTATTTGTTCCGCCTTTTGTTCCACTGTTCGTTCCACCAATTTTTCCATCATTATTTGTCCCGCCGCTTGTTGCATCGTCGATTCCACCATTCAAACCATTGGACGTTCCATCATTTAAGTCGCCACCGCCTGTTCCATTGCTTGCTCCACCCGCGCCGTTGCTAATCCCATTATCTGTTTCACCGTCCGTGCCATTGGCAGCGCCACTGCTTGTCCCACCGTCACTTGTATTACTCGTTGCGGTGTTTGCCTGGCCTCCACCTGGGGGCGGTTTATTAGGATCGCTTCCCGGGTTAACGGTGCCCATAGGTTGAAACGGCCAATCCGAATCGTCTCGGACTGCATAGGAAGGCGCGGGCGCAGCCCAGACGAACGTAGCCAAAATGAGAAAGATAGTAGTGAGAATGAGGCGCGTTGTGAGTAACATATGGGTCTCTCTCTAGGAATAAAATTTTATTGTGGATGGTAGGCGGGTCGTGTTTAGACCCTGTCTAGTCTGTTTGTAGCCTCTCAATGACCGAGTCGTCGGGTCGATCGTCGTTTCTTTCGA
Organism: Macrolepiota dolichaula; assembly: GCA_003315915.1. Taxonomy (NCBI): domain Eukaryota; kingdom Fungi; phylum Basidiomycota; class Agaricomycetes; order Agaricales; family Agaricaceae; genus Macrolepiota; species Macrolepiota dolichaula. Next base: position 11,716 of record QFDT01000309.1, on the reverse strand, counting down.
ACTATGTCGTGATTGGCCATAAATTATATGAGCGTTAGTGTCTATGGCGCAGAAATGGAACCGCCGCAGGACAATTAAACTACGTGATGTACGTAGTACATTCTTGCAGCTTCTGGCTTCTTCTCGAGCGCAAGTCAAAATTGCGCGAACAACATTTTGTAATGGCGGCCCGATCCTTACCGTACACGCGCACAAAGCAGAATAACCTAGCCAACTTTATGGTATGGGCTCTAACAACTATCAAACGGCTAGCATGTGTTTCTTGCATCTGCATTACTGTCTCACAAAATATAGAAGTCCTCACTGGCTTGGAAGCCTAGGGACTGGAAAGTCGACTGACATATGCTCCTTCTGAAGGCTAGCGTTAGTAGGTATTTTTATATATAAGATGAAGAAGAACAATATCTTACATAGTGCCTGAAATGGATCGTCTTTCCAACCATATCAATTTCAGCAACGTCAGAGTCAGTCAGCAGCTGCGGAGATTTCGCAAGTTCCGCAAGTCCTTCAATACGTTGAGGGTACCCGCTTGCGCCAACAAGCACTGCACCCCGTGCACGGATCCAGAGGATCAGTACCGATGTGGCGTCAATAGGTTTTCCTCTCTCTTGAGATAGCCTGACGGCAATTTTCTCGAGGACAGATTTCAAAGGACCACCAGTGGGATGGCGAAGGAGGGGCGAGAGTGAACCGTAGGATTGAATGATGATCCCATGTTTCTCCTGGAGTGCCAAGAGAGGACTCAGGTGTGCTAGAGTGTATGGGTGGAATTCAAGCTAGCAATGAGTGTCAGTTCAAGCGCTACGACACAAGAAGCCGCTAGTGACCTGATTGACTGCCGGCTTGTGTTTTGTGCCGGTCAAGAGAATTTCTATATCCTGAGGTCTGAAGTTGCTGACCCCAATACTTTTCAATCTTCCCTCGTCTTTGAGGTCCTCAAGGATCTTCCACGTGGCCTTGAGTTCACCCGGAGCAGCAACAAAGGGGTTGTGGATTAGGAATAGGTCTGGAATAAACCCAAGACGTTTGATGGATCCTTCAACACGCGTTCGGACTTCAGCTAACGGGATTGGTTTATGATCTTTGTCCCACGACACTATACAAACTATTAGCAGTTGTCCTAAGGGCAATTCATCTGAATTTGTACGCACATTTCGAGGTGACATATACTTGGTCCTTGTCAACCCCGCAACGCCTGATAATCTCTCCAACTTCCGACTCGGTTCCGTACAGTTGTGCAGTATCGATATGATTTATACCACATTGGATAGCTAATGTTCCCTTCTCGATGGTGTCTTTGCTCCCTTCAACTCCGGTACCAGTTCCCCAGGCCAACCACGGGATTGAAGTACCGTCAAGTAGCTGGTAGGTATGGATCGACATGGTCGTAGTCCGAAGTAATAGATGGCGAATTTTTCCAGTTCACTGAGAACATATCGGCGCGGGCACAGACCCCCCGGCCCTGAGCCGGCCCACCGAGGAAAGAGCGAGGTCATCATACAGAATGCTGCCCTTTCAGCGGACCGCGAGTGTTCCCTAAATAACTCAAAATCATCATGAACTTCCCCCCGAGATGGGCTTTAAGATCTAAGAAAAGCTTACTGTAGGGTCCACTTGGGCAACGTGACGCCTCGTCCATGCAAGCCAACTGGTGGTACTGCCCCAACCGTTCTCCAACCGTCACCAGCGTATACTGGATCCGTTGCCCGGAATGAATCCAGATTCCAGGCCCTTCCTTCAACCCGAGCCTGACTTCACCCAACGAGACTAATTTCCCATCTCTATGCACAGATGTAATTAGCAATCACACACTCGAGAATGTACATTTCTCGTTTTTGTCAGCCAAATTACGCCTGATGGTCTTGTTTCCGAGGCCATTTTTAGTTATATGTGCATTGTCGGTATGTTTGATACCACACTCGGTTGGCAGTATTCCCTAAATGTGGTGCCTTTTCCCCCCTGTATTAGTCCACCAGAACAGCCGCAGCACTGAATTGTCATCGAGCAGTTGGTAGCGTAAATCGACGTTGTGATAGTGACCGAAGTAGTGGATGTCAGATTCCTCCAGTTTCGGCGTGGGTGGCAGGTTCCTTGATCCTACATGTACCTCCGGAAGGCCGGAACGGACAGTGAATTGTGATGCGGACTGATGCACTGATGGCCGGCCACGGCGTGGAAACGCTGGACACCATGGACGTTTTTGCCATCCTAACCAGTGGCTTACTCTCCACTTTAATTGACTGAAGATCTGTGCTTGACCTACCTTCGAATGCGTATTCGTATCCAGCACGGTAATGTATAAAAATATAGAACATTTTCAAAGTGCGTATAGCAATAAGTCTTGTGGTTGCACAGTGCGTTTTGGGGGAATACTTTATCGCTTTTTGAGGAGGTACAGGCTACACCATATTGTATGAACTGGGCAGTTGTTTCGTAATGAGTCTTCTCAACGTGTAAGGTTCTGGTCACTTCCAATCTCTGACCAAAATGAGGGCAGCTCGTTCGCTTTCTGGAACCCTGAGGCGATTGCGTAGGGTGGCTTTTCAGTAGGGCTAAGACATATGAGAACTTGTCGTGCTGAGCCCGCGGCTTACACCTACCACTTATATATTCCGGATATTTATATGTATAGCCACCAAGGTAAGCAACCAAGTGCTCTCCTTGACAGCACATTGTCCTCATCAGCCTTGAATTGTGTCTTGCAATGAATGCTCTCTCGTACGTACTTAGGATATTAACTATTAAGTACTTATGTTTGGGTTTGGGTATGAATGACCTGAGCGGCATTTCCCAGAGTCCCTGGTAGACCAAGCGAGGCACAAGTCACTAATCAAGAAGAGATGATTCTAGTCCTTGACAGACGAGGGAAACATAGGCCTACGACCAATGCCACCAATGAAGAGAGTCCAACTACTGTGGGAGCTGGGAGTACGTCGGATGCATCAAGAAGATCGACAAGGACACATGTCAAGATGGTCATTCTCAGAGGTAATAGGAAAAGTACTTGGAGGACACGGCCAAACGAACAGCACAGCGCCGTGTCAGGCGGAAGACATACTTGTTTCAAAGTTGTCCCGGGGAGGGCGGGGAGAGCGAAGAATAAAGTTAGAGTAATACTGTACATTAGGTGCTAATCTGGTGTTCACGGTGGCGAAACCATAGAAGACGTCTTTGTACATGGAGGGGTGGAAAGTTTTGCGTAAACAAAAAGGCAAGAAATGGCCCATTCACAAGTCTCGACCGCTCTAGATAGTCTTGCCACTCAAGGCGAAAAAAGGAGCTATGGAGTGTGGGTTAGGGAATCAATACTAGATGCCTTTTATAGGTAGAGCACCAACTCACCAAAATCATTTTGCTTTCGAGGTGGGAGCCAAAGTTTGTGTCCAAGTAGGTTATGCTTCGAGACGCAATCATGTGAACTAATTTGTGAAGTATATATGACGAACTGCCATGTGTTTCTAAGGGGATATTTCGAGCATGAGTTTCTGAGTGAACTATCATCCCCTGGGTGAGTCTCAGGCTTCAGTGAATAAGTATGATGCGGCAAGTTGAATTTTTGATGATTACATGGTGAGCATAATCACATTGAATCCACTTGTCATGTGCGATATCAAAATTGGAAATGAAGAGGCTGAGGAGGTATCGCAGATTATAGTGCCATGCCCAGTGACAGGGCGACTACTGATTACGGGTGGAGATGACCTGCTCTCCACAGTTTATGAAGGAAACGTTCATCGTCTATATCCGACCCAAGCTGAAAATCATATTCCCATCATCTAGAACCAGGAATACAGAAATATACCGATAAATGTCTATGCACTCATGCAGGAAGCTCGAACTTCTGTCCTTGCAATACTCTGGTGTGGTTGGGTACATTAGATAAGGTCAATGAGTCAAGCACGGATGACGTACTTGGTGAAGTACACATAGAAGAAGTCGGCATATAACCCCGTCTGGACGAGACCTGCAGTCACCGCAATAGGATCAACAATTCCGTCTGTGAAATAGCTGAAGAAGATGTATAATTAGAACACACAACGACCCCATAACTGTGGGTGAACGCACCGGTAGATCCAATTGGGGATGTAAAGTGCCCTATACACGCCAAGCGCAGCCAGATAGTGGGTGGTGATAGTTTCAGCTTCACCTGTCCGCTGGAGCATGAAGAGCTGAGGGAGAATGGCGACGGATTCGAGGAAAATGGAGAATGACCACAAAATCTCCGTAAAGGTGAACTTGTAGTTGAAGATGAGGGCCAGAATGGCACAGGGGCCAACGAGGTATTCAATGCGGAAGGTATCAATAGAGGGGTCATTGGTAGGGCTGGATATGAGAGTAAATTGCGTGCGAAATGGCAGGAGGGAAAGATAAAGCTGACCGGTACTTGTACTTCATGAGGTAGAGGGTGTAGCAGGTGCTACCAATGAAAACTAGCTTCATGATAGAATTATACAAGGAGACATAGCGATAGAAGAGGTCGAGGTAGCGGGTCACGAAAACGGCAACATAGAGAGCTTGTGTCTTGAACGAAATGCCTAGTTATCAGAGTCTGTGGTCAGAAATTGTGCCACATTGAGACCAGGCGGGGATACTCACCTCGACACGAGCGGGTTGTTTGGATTTTGTGCAATAAAATGAATATTGAAGCCAAATGTGACAAGTCACCTTGATCCACAGGTCAACACTATTAAAGTATGTATTTAGTGAAGTCAAACTCACCCAGAAGACGAAAGAGATTCATAATTTCAGCAGCGCAAGAGACCTGATTGTTGTGGAGGCGTTGTAACCGTTGCTGGCGCTAACCGCCGTCGACGTGTTCGACCAAGAACACATTTTAGCTGAGGTAATCATTCCCACGTATGTATTCTCACGCGGAGCCGCCGATCGTGTGTTCCTCGCCTCTGTTGTGTACTACAACAATCCTCGGAAATGTGAGGTGAGCAGCCGCGTTTCTTGATCCTATATTCGCAAAGATGTTGTAGTAAAAGGTTCGACTCTATCGACGTGCGATGAATTCGCGGAACCTGCCCTGGTGGCCCTTTCAACCCAGTGAACCGATTTCGAGTCCGTTTACCCGATTTGCCATTCGAGTTCATAATGGCTTATTGTAAGGCTGGACCAACATACACGACTCTTTGAAATCTCCGGGCTGCAATGGTCTGAAGATTCATGGCCTCGCAGCAAAGGCAGAGTCAAATAATCCTACTCGGATTGCTACAACCGAGGTCGTTTCAGAAGCCGAGCTCAAGCAGAGCACTTCTTGTATATTCACTCTGTTTTGGGTGGTCTCCGGATGTGGTTATCGCTATTATATGCGAACGATACATCACAACTTGCGCGATCAAAGCATTTGGGCTAAAGGCTCATGCCCACAAGTGTGGTTTCGTGCACACAATCTGGTTCGCTGCTTCCGTTGGATTGGCTAATACCAGGGTGATGGGTCTGCGGCATTCGGAGCTCTATGTCGGATGGAGAGACGAGATCACCCTATTAGTCTGCCTTGAGCAGCACTGAGCTTCCTTTTCTTGTGACCCGGTATCCATTTTGTCAGAAGACTGATCTTCGTTGTCCATTTTTACAGGTCCGGTGTTGTTCCTGGGTGTCATGCAATCTTTGATACAAGTCTGTGTAATCAGTCTCTTATAGATTATACTCTCCTTTCGGCGAACTGGGCCACACTGTTTCAGGTCCCTCTGGTGTTCCTGAAATTCATTCAAGCAGTTGCCTCTACAAACCTAATTTCCGGCATCGAAAACACCCGCCGGCCCTTTGTCTGGACCCTCGATTTATGTTCCTGTTGTCGGGGACGATCACAGCATTGTCACGTGATCATCTCTCTCTTGCGGCATTTCAATCTCGCATCAGAACATCTACCCGTTGATCGCGTTGTCTGCAATTGTCGTCGTCACGACAGCTGAGAGAACGGGCCAAATTGATGCCATAAATACCTTGCGAGCGCAAGTACGCAAGTGAAGTATTGTTTTTCTCACCCCCATGTTCACAAGACGGAGAGACTTGCGTCAGACATTCCTTTAAACTTCGTCCTTCGTTTTCAACACAAGATTTTCCTGTTCTCTTGAAGCTGGGGTCAAGGCCTCAATTTCCATTGGTGTATTGATGTGGAAGCGGGCAACGGTCTCGCGTTTTCTCTTACTATGGGTCTTACACTTTTTCATGGTTTCTTTTGTTATGGCGATCCCCCTGTCCGACACTCCTCCATCCTTAAACCCGCCCTACCTCCAGCCGCGCGACCGGTACATCCTCAAAAACGACACATTCTCAGGGAAGCTTCGTGCTTTCAACCCAACCACCCTTCAGCCCGTCCCTCAAGGGCTCGCGACAGATGGAGGTGGAAAGGGGATGGATGCACCTGCAATAATATGGCTGGTCTTTACATTGCTCGTTGGAGCTCCGTTATCCCTAGTTGGATTCAGAGGGTGGCGGGTATCAACAGGTGTAGGAATTGGCCTTGTCGTCGCTGTCGCTTGTGTGTCATCTCTCCTTTCGCAATGGTCGCTTTTGCTGAAGACCTTTTAGCTTGGGCATCATTCATCAATACCACAAGCGCCACTGGGATTTCAGATATCTTCCTCACACTTGTTGTTCTTGGATTTTTCCTCGTCGGCTTCGTTTTCGGCTGCTTTGAGATCGGTAGGGTTGCAGGAATAGTTGCGCTGGGAGCGATGGGTGGAATGAGTTGCGGTCTGCGTGTGATGTTGCTACGACCAGGATCATTGATTCCTGTCGGTGATGATGGGAGTGGTTTTGGATATGCGTTAACCTGGGTGGTCATCGCAATATTTGGTGTCCTCGGCGGGCTATGGATCGCATGGGCAAAGTACCAAAGGGGTGGCATTGTAAGGTTCATCATCATCAATGATCAATCTCATCCTCACTGGTGAACGGGTTTCCTCCAGCTTTTCGGCTGTGCCGCTAATGGTACTTTCCTGACTGCCCTCGGAGTAGACCTCATCCTGCATAAGCAGGCTGGAATGGGCAGCGGGCTAATTTTTCTTTTCGATAGAAATTCGTCGCATATAGTCGTGAGTTCTGGTGCTCAGTTTCTCTCCCATCTACTCAACATTGGCCCATACACGCTGTCATAGGACGTCATGACAAAAGGCTACAAACCCTCAATGGCCACTCAGATCATTATAGGAGTCTCACTTGGAGTGATGTACGTCAAACCCCTTTCTATCTTTACGTTTTGTGTGACTTATTCCGTTCATCACTTCATGAAGACCTATTCTTGCGTTTGCTCAGCACAAGATATTCCGGGCGCCCTTTGGTCGGAGAAAGCTCAACGATCAGGATGCGGATGCCGCCCTGAATGCACCCATCGACGACGAAGTGCTTCCATTCCCGGGCGATGATAAAGACAGACGCGGTAGACTCTTGACGCGGCATCGACTAAACGGGAGTGTAATCAGTGGCTTGTGGGATGGTATATTGTTCAAGAAAAGTCCCAATCGGTTTTCCGTTTAGATCTATGATGATCGATTTTTTGGCTTTTTCTTTCCATATGTCTGTGCGAAAGTTATGGAGACGGATGGTTTTGATAGGCTGATGGTTGCCATTGTGTCCTCAGCTTCCGCTTGACGTGACAAAGGGAGGATGGTCCTGAGATACCATGTCAGCGAGTTGGTTGCGTTGCTGGTTGTCATGTTCGTTTTCTTTTTTAATGATACCCGATCTAATTTTACTATGCTAAGCGCATAAATTGTTGTATTTATTAGGGGTAAATGGTATTTCAACTGGTTATGCATAGGGGTGCTTGCGTAAGGTACATGATTTACATATTTGGGGATAGATAGTTATGAGATATTGTTTCCTACAAGAACCTGGTGTTACGAATTCGCATGGATGAGATAGGCAGAAGGTGTAAGCAGGAACTCATTGACCCGCTTGAGAGTTGCACGAGATGGATTTGCCCTGGGCTCACTCTCGATTATCCATTCCAAACGCGTGCGAATGGATTGTTTGTCAGCTAAAAGAAAAGGGTGGTCAATTTGAATGATTATAGCCTGAAGCGCGAGTACGGGGGGGATGATGTTGGTTACCTTGTTTTACTGTGCCCTCTTTTAGCCACTCTCCACTCTCGTCAAAAAATGATTGTATTGCAATGAGTGCGATGCCAATGCTCGGATCCAATCGAATTCCCGGGTCATTCCCACAGCCTTCGAGAATACACACTCTATTCGATGCGCCAGAGGATAGATGTGATCGGAGGAATGGGATGGCGGTCGGGAGGACGTGTTGTAAGAAATGAGCATCAGGTTTGGCTTTGGCTTTGGCTTTGGCTTTTACGCGAATACACAGTACTTTACGCGAGGTCATGGTATCAGCGTCTGGAGTGTGTTCGGTCACGCCTTCGCTAGTGTCAGGTGAAGAGAAGTCCAGGACGACATAGGCTGCCTCAGGGTAATCGGCGTTTTTCGAGCGTAAATAATGCAGCAAGGAGTTGATGTCCGAAGAAGAAAATGCGGCGAGACAGATTCGGCCATTAATTTTCTGGATCGGTACTGGTAGTGGAATCTCAAGAGCAATATGAGGCGAAGCAGAGGGTGACGATGACGGTAACAGTATCTGCTTGATCACGTTCTCCAACTCGTTGCGAGGGGAAGAAATGAGTTCGGGGCGGTGCTTCCAGAAGAGTTGAGGGGTCAATCCCTACAACAATAAAGATGAATGAAGTGCTGGTAATGATAGATGAGAATGGACATACCATTGCCCATAACTCGTGATCATCTCCGGATCCTTGGACATACGCATAGCCAGCTACACGTCTTTCCATACCCGCTTCGACTCGTTTGGATGCGGATAGACAAATGACGGGGAGGAAAGATGGCGATTCGGAGTTGATATCGAGAATTGGGAATGTTGACGTGGAGGGTGTAATCCAAAACGGCCGAAGAGACGCTGACAAGTCCAGGGGAAGCTCAAATGAAGAATTCTGAAGAAAAATCAGTATGGGCTGAAGTTTGGCAGTGACCAGGACTGACAGCCAGAGCATCCGCCCATCCATCTATCTTTCCCAGTATTTGGTCGTGTTCTTGAGGGCTGACAACTCCAGGAGGTGTGTACAGTCGGGTATCCCAATCCGAGGCGCGATCACAGCTAGCATCCCGATGACGACGAATGAGTATTGCACGGTTAACAACAGCACACCAGATAGGGATAGTCTTGGACAATGCGTCTGGCATCCGCTTGCCAGCTCGAGTAGAGTCCACAAGGATAATTCTAATAGGCCGAGATGAGCTATATTCTCTAGAGAGAAAGTAGATGTAAGCTCACCCGCGCTTTTCGGCGATGAGGGCTAGTAGGTGCAGGTTGGCTCTTCTCAAGTTAAAACTCCAGTTGCCGGTGTGGCCATCGGTGGACTTGAAATACGCAGGCGTATCATTAGCCTAGACTTGCATTGGTTCATGTTTTTTTTTTTCAGTCTGGCAATGACTGACGAAGGCTGGATCTGTGTACCAGGCACCACAGCGCAGGTTGGCTAACCTCGCGCGCAAGATTAGCAAAAGGGTCAACCAATTGATATGAGACCGGACGCACGCAGAAGGGGAAGATGGGGATAATGACGATGAACACGGTCTACGAAGCCAGTATCTTCCTGAATAGAATGTATTCGGTTGTAAATGTCCAAAGATTCCCTTCGAAGGGCGGCAAGAGCTTCATGGCCGGCCTGACTGGCGTCAAAACTGAGGGAGAGGTTGGCCATGAATTGATCATGTGCCTACAACAAATATTTCTTGATTCCGACCACCACACACAATCCTCAACCACTGCTGCTTTCTGGGTGTCTCCACTATGTCGATATTGGTATTCAGCTCCTTTATTGTGGCCTAGAAATCAACTAGCCCGGCCCGACTGCCTGGCAACTTCACAAGGTTTAAGGCCTTGGTACTCATGGGAGTAAGCAACAGCACTATCAGAAACATCTCCACGCATCACTCGCCAGACCTCGCGCAGGATCGAGCGGGCAAGGCTTCATTTCACTCGGGAAGAACTGATTTTGGCTACCTGGAATTATTTCTGACCCTACGCTGTGCATGCCTGCACTCTGGTGACTAGCAACGAATGTCCCTCGATCTCATCGTATAAATCTGGAGGCTCCCAAGAAAGGTTATAAATTTCCCATGGTCCTGCTAGCCTCCGGACACCAGTGTATAGCATAAATCGGAAAATAATGGATTGACCCGCCGAAGACTCCAGATGCACTCTCGTCGTCATATGACAATCATTATATATTCGTGAGGATCAGTTCTTTGTATCGTAATCGTAATAATTATAGAAGAAAAAGAAGCATCATAAAGTGTTCGTTCACGGCATTATTGTAAGTGTAAATATCATCAACCACTCCACTTTCATCGTTGTTGATTCGTGCTCGTCGATTTATTTCTTCCTTGACCAACGCAGCCGCTAGGATGGTTATGGTCTACTGGTTCATCAACCAAGCAAAATTCTTTGAGTCCTTGTGGTATTCCATCACAGGCAACACCACTCCCGTCCTACACATTCGACGTCGATAGTCCGGGGGGCAAAAACAATTCGCGTTCTTTCCCCTTGGAACGACTAGGACTATCCCCTATCTCATGCATCACCCCAATAAAGGGATCCCCGGCTTGCATCATCTTCATCATCTCAAGTTCAGCATTCGCCGCCTGACGCGAACTAGAAGGGTCCGGAACCTCATAATGAAACGGTATAAAACTCTTCCCATCGGACGCGTATTGCAATCCAGGTCTCTTTCGCGATGAATTTGTATTGCCATCACGTCTATGGGAACCATCCATCTCGTCGTTCGCAGCTGGGGTAGAAGGTCCTTTGGGTACTTGTACGACATGCAAGGATGGGGCGTGTGGATCCAGGTTCGGGGAAAGACCTAGAATCCTCGAAAGTGGAGTGCTGTGAGCGAGCTGCGGTTCGCGTGGGGCGGGAGCTGTGAAGGGAGGTGTATGAGGCAACGGCCGCAACGCCAGGTCGTCTATCCACTTGTTGACTATGGGCTCGAGTTCGCCGCACACTTCATAGTACTCCTCCACACTAAGTCGAGGTTTCATCAGTTTGATGTAGAGCTTCCTCAGTCGTCTGTGTTTCGGGATTACCGTCAGAAGTAATTCGTTGTTGGGCCAAAGTGGGACTTGCCGTTTTAACTTTTCGACTTCCCCACAAGTCAGGGCTCTCTGCTCTCTCCTACACATTATAATGCTCGAAAGTTGCTGGAGACTGATCAGGAGACCAGGCCTGCCTCTTCTCGAATCAACAGGCTAAATTTCAACGACCACTATTCAGCGATATACTGCAGGTTTAGCTAAACAGACATACCTCGCGTCCCATTTGAAATTTGCAGCACTCAATGAGGTTCGTGACATGAACCAAGTTCGCATTATAATAGGGCAAGGAATCCCATCTAGCGGCCTCCGATTCCGGTGCCGAGTGAATGGTAGACGTACTCGCAACTTTGCGCACCGTCACTCTAGCTCCGGAATCCGACTCCCGTCTTTCAGAAGTCATTCCCATACTAAACATAGCAGTAGTTGTATCTGCTGGAGTTTGAGACGACGTGACATAAGGTACAGGCACCGCTAGGCGATCCCTGTTTCCTTCCTGCCCATTGTGAATTTGCACGGGTACAGCCTGTTGGTGATCGCTCATGGGTAAAGGGGACTCAACAAGTGGTCGTCTAAACCATCGCCTAGGTTTTTGAGGA